>JAVLVB010000547.1:488062-507335 GCA_032876305.1 Orestias chungarensis | reverse complement strand
TATATATATATATATATATATATATATATATATATATATATATATATATATATATATATATATATATATATATATATATATATATATATATATATATATATATATATATATATATATATATATATATATATATATATATATATATATATATATATATATATATGTGTATATATATATATATATATATATATATATATGTCGTATTTGAATCCCTTCAAGTTTTCTTCTGCCGCTAAGAAGTTGTTTGTAATACTTTTCCCTTCACCAGGTCTTCACTCCAAAAGATGTATAAACTAAGTAGACTCCCCATTGGCAGAAGATTTATAAGCAGTGTGGAGCATATCTTTGTTAAAACCAATGGCCTATTGGGTGTCAGAGCTCGATGGATAAACTCTCACATGTTAGATTGACTTTTTTTTTTTTTTTTTTTCTGTATTTGAAATATCACTACTGTATTTCAGTCAACCAGCAAAATGCTAGCTAATGTTGGATATTGTGTTTTGTTGTGTTTGCCACCGGCACGAAGGGAGGATTTCTTTCTTCTTTGGCAGGGGGAATTTTTTTTTCCTGCAGATCTTGACAGTGATCAGTTTTGCCATCCCTTAATGTTTCCTATTCTATTCAGTATGTTGGTGGAAGCATTATTCTCAGTCAACCACTGACTCACTGTTATTGAACCTTTCATTGACTACTTCGTCAATGATCAGCTCCACGATCTTAACATTTTTCATTCATTTACATTTAAAGGTAGGCTGTTTTATAAACATTCAAACTCTTGTTAAGAACCAAGGAAACAAGTGCGAATTTACATCTTTTTTTCTGTTGGTACTAAAGCTCCAAATTCTATGACCTTCTCAATCTGCGTTATTGTGCGCTGAGGCACATCTGTAAAATATCCTGGTAGAGTTCCTCAAAACAAATACTCTCCATCAGAGAATGGTTTATCATCTCTTAAAACATGGAAAACTTATCTGACACGTAACTTTTCATTATTCTGCAACCGAAAACAATTCACAACACATAATTTCAACATACTTCACAACATGAACCTAATGTCATACAAATCCTACAGTACATACATTCCAGTTCATTTTAGTTGTCAAACAATTCATCAAGCCAATTTATTATCAAGATCAGTTTAAAAGGGTTCATATATATCTGTGTATATAAAGAGAGAGGGCCAAGTACAGAACATAATGGTACTCCACAAATTTAACATTGCCTGGAGTATGAGAAAAAATGTATCGTCGACATGAACGAACTGAAATACTATTGTAAAAAAACAATTCAAACCAACTTAGTAGGGTGTGATGTATTTCACATGAGGCTGTCTTGTGGGCGGCTCTTCGATGCACACAGAGACAGTTGGAGCAGCACTATACAAAAGTCCAGAACCAAGAGGGCAGCTTTACAAATGATCTGCAGAAAAGGTTTTCATTCAATTGTTGTTTGCTCTTGTTGAAGATTGGATTTTCTAACAGAGCAGAAGTCATATTTAAAACATGACTTATTTTTTATATAAAACTGAGCTATGATTTCATTATAGGTTAATATTTGATTTTAAAATTTATTTTTGAACCATGGAGGCATAAAAAAGTGTGTTTATTAACCCCTGAGGATCTTTTGGCATCCAAATTTGGTCATTATTGGATTGTCACTGTCATTGGACTACAAGTTACTCTCTGGACTGGCTGCCAGTCCATCATAGAGACAAACAATACAAGCACACATAAATGCACCAGCAAAAGTGGTATTGAAGTTAAAGTGAAAGAAATCTCAATCTGGATGTGAACCTTGAACCTCTGAGATGATGGCAGTGTAGAGTTGTATTACAGCTACGGGCAAACATTAGAGGCAAGGGTTTGAAAAAAGAGGGAGAATTTGGTTAACTAATCTGATGACCATGAGGGGTCATTTTCATTAGGTAGTCCCCTCAGCACATATTAAAACCTCAAATATGCACTTTAAAGCTGCCCACATTAACTGACCCACTGCCTGAACCTCTTATTGATTTTGTTTCAGAGACCACGTTTAAGGAGAACAAGCCCCTGAAGTAAATGTTTAAAAAGGTCACTGGTTCAATTAGTGGCATCTCTGGTTCACTCCGCAGTCCTCTCAAGATTACCCCCTCTTATTTCCTTTTGCTCATTAAACTGGGCTTTTATGTAGAATGGCGTATTCCACCAAATACTGTGAACAGCAACCAGTTTTGTGTTAGCTGGGTGTAATGTGTGATGGGATACCATGGGGGCACTAAAAGAGGTTAGTGACCGGTTTTCTGATTTGCTTGCTTTTATTTGCAGCAAAATGTTCTTTTCAATTGGAATTGGCTTACATGTTCAGGAAAAACAAGAAACAATCACGGCTCAAGCTTGCATGTAATGCATTTTGACTTTGCTGGAACATCAGTGTCACTTCTCACGCTGATGGGAAACAGACTTAGAAAAAAGCCAAACAAGAAACATTCGCCTTTTCTAAAACAGACCTCTGATAGCATTTACTCACATTGTGTCATTATTCGATGGTTCTGGTGTTTTTGGGTCTCCTTTTTTTTTTATTCAGATTATTTTTGTGTTGGTCATTACTGCTATTAAGGTCAGCATCATTTTATCAAGTCTTTTAGCTGTCTCCCCTGTTCTGCTCTCATATTAGTTTTTGTCTTTAACTTTTTGCTAGGTTAGATCCTTTTATTTGCATTTAGTTCCCTCTGTATTTATTTTTTGTATTTGCCAATCATCTTAATCTCCTCAGTCACAACTGGTTATGTATGGACCCTCCTTTCCAATAGTTATGAGCCAATAAGGGTCCTCAACTCATTGTTACCAGAGCTCACTGTTTACTATGATTTGTTACCCTTCACCTGTTATCCTACTTTCAGGTTTCCCAGGTTTTTGTTTCTTTGTTGTTGCTTAAAGCTTTTTATTTTTGCTTTTTTTGTAATTCAGTTTCCTTAATAAAACAATGATTACCAGGATAAAATTACCCACAGCAATAATAAATGACACATGGAGAAACTAAATACCATTTGTGGTGGTTATGGTTTTGGAATGGATAATGCAAACGTTGGTGTCCTGAAATGACACTAACGCCATAACAAACCAGTTTAAATGAAGAATACCCGTACTACTAGGAAGAGTGATCAGATGTCCAGCCAAAATTATCGCATCCGACTGATAGGTGCAACTTGCTAAGGGGTATCTTACCAAATTTTAGCTGTGGCATTAAGTCTTTATCTCATTCCTCATATGTATATATGGCCGTGTTAAGTGGAGAATTTTAAAAAGAATATATGCTAAAACAATCTAGGCTTGAGATTTCATTAGCATCACAATGTATGTATGTAACCATTATTTAACTAATTGTTATTTAGTGAGATTACAAACCTTTTTTTCAACAGAGACATGGGCAACCCCGACAGCAACAAACCAACAATTACCAATTAAACTATGGGTATAAAAACAAGTTACTATATCATATAAAATAAAACAAACACACCCAAGAAAGTAAAAATAAGACTGAATCACAACTTAACTAAAGTATTCGCAAAAATAGCTTTTGTACAAATTGATTAAGGATGGACTTAAATAGTACATTGAAAGGAAAGTATTTCCTTTAACTTTAAATCATTCTGCAGTTAATTTTAATTTGAGGAAGCAGCAAACTGGAAAGATTTTTTGCAGTTGTTAGTATTATTTTAGGCACGGACTATAAAATGAAAGGAAAGGAGTAAACCCAGAGTGCCCTTGAAAATAAAATGATACCAGTGCAAAACCTACGGGCTGGCAATCTCATGTAACCATATGTAGTAGAGAAAACATTGTGGTCAGATTTTTCCTTTGGAAAAAACATGCAAACAATAAAAACAAAATGTGACAGATTTCAACCACTTATATTGAATAGAATATATACAACATGCAGCAATATAAAGTCATTTATAAGTGCAACATGCACATTACTTACACAGAAATAAGATGCCTCTTCATTTAACGTGAAAATGCACTAACGACCGAATGAGTCTGTTGTTCTTTTGCTACCAGAGTTTATACAAAAGGTCTCATCACTTTCATTCAGCCGCCCTTTTTACAGGCAGTAAGTTACTATGCTTTTCAAAGAGCAATAACTGCACAGCACACACATACAGGCATACATACAAGCTACACTTTGTTAACATGCACGCCTACCAAAAGACTGACGCTATGTTGAAGGAGGAATCACACTTTAGATGTTAAGGGCTGTTTACTAGATACGCATGTAAATGCTTAAGCTTAAATGTCAGATCAAGTTACCTCTTTTTCAAAATACCACACATGGCAAATACCAAGCCTTCACTTTAATTAAAAGCATGAGAAAACAGTTAAGAATAGTTTTAGCATTTAAAAAACCTTTGCTGTTTCTTTTTTACTTGCTCCATTTGGAGGTTTTGGCTATTCTTTGTAGAGTAAGTAATGTGATTCATTTAAAAAATAATTTAGTAGAAAGGGAACACCGAGTAAAGAAACAAAAAGGTTCATGACTCTCAAAGTTTTTTTTTTTTTTTACTGTTGTCACTCTTTCTTATGGGATTTATGTAAACATCCAGGACAGGAATATGTTCAGTTGCAGAGATGCAACGATTGTTGCTTTGTGATTTCTGAGCACTGATTTCTATAAAACTGATCTGCTCATAATTACATTTAACAGATCGCTTTTTAAGAACTACAAATAACACATATACAGTTGTTCTGCTTTATGCATAAATTGAAAATGTAAATGGCTTAATACCAGATGTAAAGTGCCATAAAATAATCTCTAAAATAGCTCATTCCTGAACTCTTTATGGTTAAATCTCTCATGTTGCAACACTGATGTATCTGTACAAATAAAATGCGACGCAACTCTTGCCTTGTCCATCTCAAAAAAAATATCATCTGGTACTGTTGACTGAAACTTTCTATATGTGAAATCATTGATTTTTCAATTGTAACCAAAAGAATAAGACTGCACTGTTTAATAGTGTTATCGTCTGGCTGCAAACATTACTGAACAACTTGTCTGCATTCTTTTTTTTCTTCAGACATGTTCCAATATTCAAAACCATTCCTCCAAAACTTCATTTTGAATTCGACATCTTGGCATCACTTAGATGCCGCTGATTAGATTGCAGCATGTCTCATTCTATCATATAGGTAGTAAGGTACAGTGAACTCTTTGTCATGTTGAAGAAAGTGGTTTAAAAGAATTTGAACTTTTTGGGCTCATGAACCTGTTGGAAGTACACCAAGGTCATGAACTAGATGGACATGGTCCTCAACAATATTCTCAAAAGCTGTGCATTTAAAATGATACTCAGTGCTAACGAGACCAAAGTGTGCTAATACCTTAACCATTAATACAAGGCAAGTTGGGTCATTGTTTTAATGTCGTTTATCCCAGATTCTGACCCTAAAATCAGAGTTGACATTGAGACCAGACATTTTTTTATTCTGTGATTGTCCAGTTATAGTTCTTATATATTACAAGCTCAATTTCTGATGTTTCCATCGTTACAAAATTGTCAGTGGGTGTGATTTTGTTAACCTATAGATCACCTGGTTCAACATTTAATATGTTGTGCATTCAGAGATAGTGAAGTATTCTTTATTTTTTTGGTGTAACATCATCTCAAACCAGAATGAAGATTCCCCTGTGACCTCAGACATCAACAAAGCAGGTTTGTTCAACAGCACTGCCACTCACTGGATGTTTTCTTTTTTGCAGACCTATTTCTGTAAACCACCCACAACCCGCTTGCATTCCAAGTGTTTAAATTCTATTTTTCCCAAATTCAGAAATAAGCTTCAGCGATTTATTTTCATAATTTCTAGAGAAATAGATGCACTGAGTTTCTCCCAGGTAATTTATTTGATTCACTGTTGGTGTTAATAATGGAATTGAGTAGGTGTGCCTAATATAGTGGCGAGTTAGCGTATCTAAAGATTTACACAACACTTACAAAGTTGATGTTTGAGGCCGATATGTATTGATACTTCGCAGAATTTGCAAGGTTAGAATTACTAACTACAAATATTTACTTATCAGAAGACCCTTACTAACCATAAAAGGTCCTAAAGAATCTGCTAGGGTGTGGATCATGACTGAATGAGTTTGCTGTAATGTTTTTGTTTCTGCTTTTAAGTAGCAACCTAAAGAAATAGGGTTATTACATTTATATAAGTCAGCGTTTTCTTTTCAGTAGCTTTGTATACCTTCTGTTGTTTCAGATTTTGTTTTTGAAAGTTCTTCTTCTGGTGCTGAAAATAGCAAACATTTTACACCAAAAAGAACTTTAACACCCAAGTGTGATACACTAACCTGTACCTGTTCTTTAGAGGCTATCAACGATGAGGCTTGTCCAAGGAAAAATGGTCCAATTCCAATGACCAGCCAATTACTTGATATATATGTACTAATCTGAACCTCTTCTACTGAAAAAAGAACTCAGTCGATCGTTCTTTTAAGAATTGGCAACAAAATTGAATCCTATGCCATAGCGCTACAAAACAGGTATAATGTTCATTCTATCCAGCCTTAGTGGACAACAAATCCAGCTTTATTGAGGCTGCTCTGATGTGGAGCACATATTATCTCTAATTTTCCACCCTCAATTGCAAAGCCTTCACGGAGTACCTGAATCATTTCTAAATAAATTGTGCAATGGTCCGTTTATGCACCGAATTTCACAGGCTCCTTGTTCCCACGATGCCACTTCCCATTTGTTCTGCTGCAATACCAATGAAATAGTTGTTTATAAGTCATAGTTTAAATGAAGCACTCGGAGGCAGTTCTGCTGTTGGGTCACCGGAGTGTAATTACAAAGCACAGTAGGCAATGTCTTACAACTTCAATACGCAGTTTAGAGACATTACCATTCCAGTAAAACTGAGGAAATTGTCATTGAATGTGTGTAACTAAATAAATCCAAAGTCCCACCGTAAGCTGGTGTACAACATTATAATTATTGAAAAGAGAAGTGACTGCACAGGAACAAAAGACACTGTAACCATCTTAGAAGTTTTCTTGTGACAAATAAAGTCAAACAGGAACATCAAAATAAGCTTATCAGAGATTCTTAGATTATCCCATTCCTCCCCTGGAGGAATGGGATAGAGGGTGGGCCTTTAGATGCCACCGACTCAGATTGTGTTCATTTTCCTAATTAACCAACTAACAGAGGCAACATTCAGGATAAAAAATATATATATAAAAAATCGTCTCCGGTTTAAACCTAAAAGCATGATTTAAGAAGGCTGTTTCTACACAGTCTATGCAAATAAAATGTCTGCTACCTGTTGTTCAACAATTTCATCTAGGCATGCACAGATCTACATTACATCCATCCCAATGCCTAAATCTGGACAACAGTCGATACCGATAATAATCCAATTCTATCTAGCTACTGTTATTATTATTGCTTTTGATTTAAGGCTTTTATTAACTAAGCACTGTATAATTTCAGCTGGGTTTCCCTTAGGCCTCCTTTTAAATGACACACATGTGAAAGGTCTTACTAGGAAGACATTTAGAAAGAGACTTTACCAAGTTCCCTAAAACACCTTAACTCTTTTTTCAGTTTAAAGAAATGGTGGTTCTACTTTTAGTCTATCCTAACAAGTAAAGCAGATGCAACTTGTTAATGTGCACATCTGTGAGAGTAAATAGACAGATCTGTCAAAAGGGGACATCAGCTGTACGAAGAGGAGAGACCAAACGGGAAGCCGCTGTCATGACTTCTTGAGCTTCCTTGTGTTGACATAATGACATACCACTGGATGGGAACAAGCCTTCCAGCTTGGATATGGACACAAATACACGTCGTTACAAACACATCATCACACTGTGTGTGTCATTCACACTAAGTGACGGACAGACCGATAACACCCACTTCCGTCTCCCCTTTCTGAGGATACAAGGCAGCAGCGCTGGCTTGACTGACAGGGAGAGTAAAACCCTTGTGCATTTTGAAATAATCTCACTTTCCCTTTGTTCACAGCTTTAACTCTTAAATGTAAAAAAATAATATTACTGTAGCTCGTTTATAGGTCGATCCTTATATAATAAAGACTTCCTACACAAAACAGATATTCTGCCCTTAAGATATTTAAAAGTAACTTGGCTTATTAAAAACAATAAAAAAATGGGGTAAACCATCTAATTTTCAGTATGAGTGTTTCTCAGAGAAAAAGAACAGTTTTCATATGGATAGCTAGTTGTGGGTTGATATCCGGCTTCCTCCCTTGTCTCATCTTAACATTCACTAGGGCAATGCAGTTTACATTAAAATGCCAACTGATCTTCATACCGGTATTTGAATGTGGGCGCCTGCTTTGAATCCAATAGAAAATTAAAAATTCCTTACAAGTACGCTCCATTTATCATTTGATGGAAACCCCTACGTTATGCAAGCTGGGTCATCCATCTAGTCGATACCCACTTAATTCTCAGGGTAGGATATGGACAGGTAGCCAATTCTTTGCGGGGCAACACAGAAACATAAAGGAAAAACAACCTTGCACATACACACAGAAAAACATGCAGAATGATCATATAGTCAAACTGCATGATTTTGAATCCAGGTAGCACTTGAAGACAATCCTTGGATACACAATGAAGCGCTAAAGGTTCAAATATTAACTAGGACCTTCTCTGTTATGTGATATGGTAAGCTCCGAACATCAAAAAGGTATTTTTGCCAACAGCCTAGGTATGCCGTTTCTGTGACAGATTCAAGTTGTGAGACTTAATAAGTCCTTAAAAAACAATATTATTGACTTAAGTCATGAGAAACATGTTAGTAGAATTATTTGTTTAATTAAAACCTGAACAAACAATTTCTTCTGATCAAAACAAAACAAGGACAAAATATTTAATAAGGTTACATTGAAGCTTGGAGTAAAGTTCAGCACAATATTAACTGCTGATGCTATTTTAATTCTGCTTAATTTTAACATTGTCCTTGATTTTTTACTAATTTGCTATTGACATGAATAAATCAATTGAAATATTTTGTTTGCTCATTTCAGTGGGATATCCAATCTTTGTAGTGGTTATGCAATTTAAACATATTTCCCTGTAACGATTATTGATTACTTCTGTTAAAAACTACTAGTCTAAAATAAACTTGATAACTTAATAAGAACTTTTAATTATGTGTTTTCTTCTGTTTAATGTATACTTTTGAGAAGTAACATTGTCAAATTCGGAGGAAGAGGAAAAAAATGCAATTACAATATTTCATCAGCTGAGATCTCAAATGCCAAATCACTGAGAGTTACATTACATTCCTGGATATTAATTTTAGGTGTTTGTGACCTTATGTGTGCGCATCCATTTTCTACCTTTCAGCTAAGCGTTACAGCTCAGTGACTGACTGATGGTTGCACTGTGATGGGATACCGTTTGCCACGATGTGGGACATTAGCTCCATGATTAGTGACTAGCAAAACATAAAAAAATTATCTGAGAATTATTTTTTGTTGGATTTATAAAAATATCAATTAGATTGACTAAAAATTGTCATTTTCTGTCGTCAGTGGGTAATGTTTTTTTTTATTTTTTTTTTTATTCCAATCACCCAATGGCCTAATGATGGGATCAGCGCTTGCACCAATAAATGAGAAACAAACGAACCATTGCCTTTTCAGCACTTCTAGTCATCAAAAAAAACTTAATGTCCAAACTCAAGCAGCAATTCAACACATCCTGGCATCCAGTGGCATCGGGGTAACATGACATCACTCACAATACTCCTAATGACCCTATTCGCAGTAGAGATTAGTTGTAAATGAACTAATCACTTGCAAGTTCCAGATTACTACAGGGACAGGATGGGAGGGGGGAGGGATGGAGGGCAACTGGCAGTTTGTTATGCAGTGAGAGAAATTCAAAGTTGTTTTGCCAGACGGTTTTATGTTTTCTCCACGTCTTACAGCCTCGTTGCAAAAAGTTTCAGTCGCCTTAATGAGTTTGGAGACGTCAGTAATGCAATCAGAGGTGATGAGGTAACTTTTTTAAATGTCGCAGTTGCCAGCTAATCATCTGTGTGATCCAATAAATTACAGCCAGAGTTTAGTTGTTTTGGGTTTTTTGAGATTTAAACCAAATACTAGCCATTATTGGGTAAAAAAAATATGATTTGCCTTGACCCAGTTTTTTTTTTATAATCTACTCTTCAAAGAGTATGTATTAAAAAGAAGAACTTTCAGGAAGCTAATTATGATCTTAGTGTTCTTTTTTATTCCTATACATACTAAAATATATATATATTTTTTTAGTCTCTTATTTTTTTGTAATATATCAGTTCAAAAGCAGATTTTTATTCCTATAGTTTTAGGTTTGAAATCATTATAAAAAAAGGATCTGGATTACGTAGCTGTAAAATTTTATTTCAGCTATTAAAAAATACACAAGCATATTTCTTTACTGTATTGTAATCTTGCTTCCTATAAAAGATCCTGGTCTTTTCATCTGCGTCAACTGTTTTCACCTTCATACTCGCCTCTGTTTTTGTCTATTTTCACCAAATGTGCTTGATGTGTGAACTCACTTTAATCTCCTGTGATCATTTTCTGTTATATTCCTTTATTAAAGTTTCTATATTTGATACATATCCATTCTCTGTTACTGTCTGAATTTAGATCTTTAATGTTTCACAGAGGTGTTTTTTAGCTGTTACTTTAATTTGTGTAAACCTATGTGATGTGTTGGCTTGTTACAATTTTTTTTAGGTTGCCTTAGGGGGTAGAAAAACAAATTAAAACTGGTCTTTTAGGCCAACTCGATGTTATTACTTCAGTCAAATAGCACTTTCCAGTCAACTGAACTCATAAAATCTCAGTAATTAGAAAAGCAACCCACATTAAGCCTCCACTGCGAGCAAAGGGAAACAGTATTACTTGAGCTAACCTCAAAAATAGTCCCAGGAAAACCCAAACGCATATGAACGTTTATCTTTAAATTAAAATAAATAAATTTACTTACCAAAAACTCCCTCCCCTTAGTCGCATTCTGCAAATTAAAACAATAGAGTTTAATCTAAACAATACATTAGGAAGAATTTAGCTAAAATGTGGGGGTGGATTAAAAGTTTACTCTTATCTAGCCTGTTTGGGTGAAAATGAAGTCTTCCAGGTCAAGGACTTTTGTTGGACAAGTGTGTTTTTACATGGAGATGTCAGGAGGGTGGCTGACAGCTTGAGTAACACACACAGTGACACATTCCTGCCTGCATTCTATTTCTTTCTCACTCTCACACACATGCATACAGTATGTATTTCCATCTTCACAAGGACTTTACATTGACTTTCTTTTATTTTTCATTCATGTCTGAAGCGTAACCCTGACCCTTAACCAAAACCAAACTACTACTCGTACATGCTTGACCTTCAACCTAACCTCAATTCATACCTCAGTTTAATTCTAACCCAAAAACACAAATTCTTCTTATTTGGTCTAGGGATTGGGTCCAGTACAGACCAGTTGGTCCTCACAATATAGAGTTTGTTAAAAAAACAAAAACGGTCCTTACAAGGGAGAAATGATAACACACACACACGCACACACATAGTATTGCTGTTAGCAGTGTGGATGGCACTATCAGACCACATGTTGTGGTGTTAATAACACCTTTGTCCATTAGCACTTCAGTATGAGGCGACCTTGGTGCACATATCCACATACACAGAGAGACGAAACAAACCAATCCAACGGTGTGACAATTGTCTTTAAAAATATCAGGAATAAATTATTTTATATAAAACACATTTTCAAACCGTTGTTACTGTTTTTCATTTCAAAAGAGACTGCAGACATGATGCCAAGGAAGAATAAATGTCCATTGCGTCACAACACATCTAAGGCTCCATCAAACCCACAGATCATCACATTATGTACATGTGTGCCACTGTTACAGCATTTAGGGAGCTGCTTCTTTAAATTTCACATCAATAACTAAACCTGATCACATGCAACTTTTGGAGATTCTTGCAACTTACCCACCTTGAAAGAAGAGCTTGAAAGTTAAAGTGAAACTTTCTAATAATTCAGTGTAGAATAATCTATTTGGCTGCACATATACAACATACAATTACCCTTAAATATGAATAAATAAACTCCATACCCTTTGTTCCTATACATATACATTTTTCAGAAAGGGAGCACATCAAACGGGACATATTGTATTCCTTAAAGAGGTAAAACATTTTCCAACACACCACTGAAAGACGGAAAACAGTGTGACACCAGCCTTACCACCGCCATGACCTGACATATCACACTCAGAGACACCATTTTGAGTCAACTAAAGATAAACAGCATTTCCGAAGAGCAGAGTCTTTGAAGCCATGCTAAAAGTGTCTGAAAACCTGATTTTACACTGTGACACAAGCTGCAAAGCATTTTAGAAACTGCAAGAAGCTGCTTTAAAAAAAAAGAAAGCAGCATTATTTGTTTTGCTTTTTGTTCTATGATTACTGACATTAATATTGTTAAAGTTTGACTATATTTAAAAGGAAAAACATTGAGCATAGTAGAGTAATAAAATACAAATTAGAACTGCTAATGTATATGCGTGTTTCTTATTCTGTCTGCATGATTGGATAAAATGTGTCCTGGGACAACATTTGTTTAGAACTGGGTCTAAATAAATCCTACAAAAGAAATGTGCATGATTTGCGAATTTGAAAAAAAAAAACTTTACTTTACATCCTTATAAGTATGTGTTATTGAAAAACCCATGATTAGCTGTTTCTGACTGTTTAAAATATTTTCTCATATATTTTTGCTATTTTATATGGTTATCCGAATGACATGGTGGTCAGCATGGTCAAGACATGATGAAGAGATTCATTATTTTCTTTTCAAACTGCATCTGTGAGGCCACAGTTATCAAAACCTAAAACAGGAAACAGACATTTGGAAAAAAAAAAAAAAAGATGTATATATCAACAATGTGTATCAAAGTACCTAGTCAATATAACCGTTTCTCTATCACTGTATGTCCCCTAAAAACCTACATTTATTTTAGTGAGGAAAAAAATATTCTAAGTTTGCAAAAGTCTGTTAAAAATTCTGCTTCAGGGAATTGACGTGTATGATACGTATACCCTACAGGATATATCCAATATGACTTATACTTGGATAAGCTTGCAATAAATAAAACTTGGCAGAATCATATGTCTATAGCTGTTGGTTCATTACAATTTCTCATTTCTGCCATGCAGCAGCTCCCACGTGGCCAGCTGGAATTTACACTGATTCAGTATGCAGCGTTTCAATGCTTCCTTTATCGTCCAAGGTTGGCAGTTATTAAAACAGAAAAGGCTGTGATGTGCTTTCTGATTGGATGGTAAAAGATTACAGGCGTGATGAATAATAAAATATAATGCACTAATATGGGGTTATTCTGGGATCCAAAATTGTGGTCCAGCGTGGGACTCGGTCGAACAGCATAAACGTGAAGTTTCAGACACCAAAGAAAACATAATATAACATTTCTATATTTATTTCTGTGCTAATTGAACTCCCCCTGTGTCTTGGGAGGCATCTCATAACTGGTTAAAAAATAGATTTATGGTGGGGTGGATGGAGACTTTTTTTGCTCTCTCTTCTCCAAAGCAGCAATCTCTTTGTCTGTGTTCAAAATGTAACTTCAGCTTCAAATATTTGAGCTAGTCTGGGGGCATTTGATTTACTTCAGCACACTGGAACAGACACAAGACACATTACAGGCAAGATTAAGGTAAATCAGGCACTCCGGTTTCTGCTGTGTTTGCTGTAGGATCAAGCCGTGGGGAAGGAATGGAGCTCTCTGTCTTGATCAAGATTTAAAAGGCTGTGTGTGTTTGTGAGTGTGCGAATAAAGTGTACTTTGGGAGTCACAAGGTTGAAACCAACATTTACCATTTCCTGCATATAGCCCACCCTTATCGTTCCTCTCCCCCTTTGCTGCGTACTACAGAAACCAAACCAGGGCGCCGTGAAATGATCTTTTCAAAAGTTGACCTGTTTTGAGTTTGAAACGCGTCTGTGGAGCCACTCAAGGTTGAAAAAGGGAAATATTGTAATAAATAATAAATTCACATCCGTTTACTTTACATCATGTTGTGATGCAGGAATTAAATTTCACACCCAAGCAATACCAAGGTCTTTCATATACTTTCGTTATAGCTTAAGATAAAGGCCTTTAGAATACCACTGCCCCAGTACAAAAAGAGATAATTCTACTATATCCTAATATTACCGAGGTTTGGGTGTAATTATAAGTTTGCGTGTGAGCATTTGTGGGAATTATGGATCATAATAGCAAAGCTCTCTACTTCCCTCAAGTGGGCAAAGCACAGAACTATAGGGCTCACCTGGGATACAGAGGGACCTCTTTAGGTATGACACTGAGTTTTATGTGCATTCGATGTGTCCTTTTTTTTTTATGAAGTCCGTACTCTTCCGTTTGTGTGTTTGCACAGCACATTGACTCGTGTTTGCATGTGTGTGTTTGTGCTCTTGCTGTGTACACCCCATGCTTCTTATTTAAACCAGAGATTAGCAGATAGTGAGGGACCAGCGGAGCAAAACGACCAAATATAGAAATAGTGGGGAGGAGAGCTGGATGTGGTGGCAGAGGTGTGGAACGGGAAATAAATGAAAAAATACCAGAGTCACTCAGCATGCATAATAAAAATTAAAAAAAACATGAAAAAGGGATGGATTGGTCTATTCAAATAAAACTGAGAAGCAGGGTCTACATTGAGTGAGATGCATGAGGGAAGAAAACAATAATGATGAAAAAGCAACACTTATAAAGTCATAAAGGTAAGATTGATGGGCTGTTAAAGAAAAATGCTTGGCAGCAACACATTGTAATGCACTACATATTGCAGTTTGCACATACACTTTTTGGTAGTTATCTTGCAATTACCAGGATGTAGGTTCATTTCCAACTGGCTCCTGTCACATGTTAGGTCACTGGCTCTATTCCATTTAGTAGGACCAGAATTATTATGCTTCCATTTTGCTACAAGCCCTGATGTTTTAACATTTTCACACCAAAAAAATTAGTTTACAGTCTCCATTAACAATATAAATTGATCATTAATATGTAAAAGTCGTTTGAGGTCCCCTGTTCTGGCTGCTGCTGGGAGGGTCAGCTGCATGAGGACTGTGATGACTTGGAGATGGAGATTGGAGAAAGGATACATTCTTTCACAACACAGCCTGTGATACCAGAAAAACTATCATTTCTAAGAAGTCTTTCCAACTTGCCCAACTGAAAGAAGATCATACAAAAACTCACGAGCAGACCCATATCCAAAGGGAGTTGGAAAATTTTACTGGTCCTATAAAACCGGCAACCTGGTTTACAAAAAGCTGGCAAAAATAGATTTTTGAATTACATAATGGACCCACATTTATAAGATATAAAGACAGTCGAATGAAATTAATTTAATTTCATGAATCTATATATATTATTTCAATCTTCCATCTTTGTTACATTTAACGTATCAGACATCACACTGTATAACTGATGTTCTCAAAAAGAATTAAAAATCTTTAAAAAACAGTTTTTATCATCTATCTGCTTCAGATACACTATAAAGACAGATGTTTTTTGATTAAACGAATAGTTATACAAAAGAAACAGGAAAGTCGCTGAGGGAAGTTACAACAGGAAGAGACAGCACATCATAATGACAAAAGAGAAACTTTAAGTGGGCATAGAAAATAAAAATGCACATAATACGGATGGATGGACAGAAGACAGATGGAGGGAGTGAGGTGCTGAACCGTTGTTGTGGAACTCATTTCTCTGCATTGTTAATGCTCCATGACCTGTTTCAGACACACACAGAATGCATTTAAGACAGGCCTGAAGTTTAGCTCAAACATGCGCTCAACAGAGAGAGGCAGAAAATGACAATAGGAACAATTTTATCTAATTTTGATAGGTTTACATTTTGATGAGTTTTGACAAAGAATTGGAGCAGTTTTAACATTTTTTTCAGCTGCTTGGTTTGTCCATTTTTAAGAGTTCAAAGTAGCTCTCATAAGTAAAACAAGAAAATAGTTCAAAATTACACAGATTCACACTGAGTAATCACCACTAAGTTTTTAAATCAAGAACATCCAAATTATATTGAAAATGTATTTCATTTTCATATTACTATTTAAAACCTGTAAATTAATTTTTCATAACAAATTAAGTGCATGAAGTAAAATGTTAAACTGCTACTGAATCAATTTCTTTACAAAGATACAAAAAAATATATTTATTTTAGTTTAAATTTAGTTTGCTAAATAAAACATTAGGCATGATTGTGCATAAAGTTACCCAATAGATGGTTGCTGAGGGATTCCCAATCCCATGCATTAGATGGCTTTAGTGGGATACAACTGTTGTCCAGGTTGCAATAAAATCAGAACTGAACTGAGGTGAATTTTAGAAATAGTTCACATCAGGGGCGGATCTAGGATTCCAGGAGATCAGGGGCTTAGCCCTTAGGGTGCAGATGCCAATTTTGTTTTTCCGTCTTTTTTGCTGCCTAGCACACAAAACTGCAATTTCTTTTTAGGTTCAGGATCCGGGCTTGGATATCTGCCACTGGCCTATTTGTTTAAAATTTGTTGTGGAGGTGCTCGACTCCTAAAAGCTGGTGGAAACAATAGGGAAACACTTTTTCTTCTGCATTGTGCTTTTCTTCGCATGCTGCCACTCTCTGGTGAATTCCAGTACTGTAAAGCGAGATCAGGGGCTCTTAAGGGAAACATCCAGGGCTTTAGCCCAGGTAGCCACCCCCTAGATCCGCCACTGTTTCACATTATTGTATCATTACTGCCGTAGTTGCTTTCACTCTTACATTTAGTTGATAAAGGACACATTTGTTTCCCCTTACTCTGACCAAGCCCAAAAGTTCAGGTTTAGGTTTCTTGGTCTCCCAACTCCCAAAATTTCAAAGATGCAGTCCTCTTTTATCAAGGCTGTCAACCTTTTTTTAGCCAACATAATCAATCAATCAAATCAAAAATATTTATATAACCCAAGGAGAAATTAAATTAAATTATTAAACAACTTTCTCTGAGATCATGTTGCAATATGAGAACCTACCGTAGTCCAAAGTTACTGATAACATGGATGAAAATGCAATTTTAAACCCTTCAAATACAGTAAAACAGTAAATCAGCAGATGGGAATAAATTGATTGATAGAAAAACCAAAGTTTTTCATTTATCCTGTTTACATTCCAATCCTTACCTTTGATCCCCGAAATTATCCTTGACCAAAAATTAGGTTCTTAGAAAACAAGTGGGTAAATTACAATCCTCCAACAGCTAGTGTCAACCCGGGTGAGGAGATTAAAGATTAAAAGATTAAAGATTAAATCAGCTTTATTTGCCAGGTACATACAGGACATACTAGGAATTTGTTTTGGTGTAATTACACAGAGGCAGCCATTTGCGGCACCAGGTAGGCAGTAGCGCAAAGGATCTTGCCTAAGGACCCACACTGGATGCTGTGGTGTATTTCGCCATTTGCTGGATTTGAACCCAGTGGGAGTGTTCTGGACAAAAATATCTGATGTCAGAGATGCAACTCTTAAATTGTAGCCCAAATATGTACTCCATTCACAATTACCTTCTAAAGTTACTCCTGCAGTCTTTAAGTAGATGGGCAACAACAGCAGAAGGCAACGCCAGGAAACTAAGGCTGTAATTTTACCAAGGGTGAGGTTACCTGTGTCAAACACTTTGTTTCAAGTAAAACAATAGAACATGTTGATGGAAATGCAAAATCCGAAAAAATTTCCTCAATTTTCCCAAAAATGTTCATTGCATGCTTAGTGTGTGAAGCTGACCATCTATACATGCTTAGGAGGTGGAAGGAGCTCAAGGCAGAACTCACTGTTTGCTAAAGTCAGTAGCTGCAGAATGACTGGTCCTTTCACATGTTACTAAAGATTACAATAACACATAAAACAATTGATGGGCTTGTCTTCTGGCATGGATATGTAATTCTGCCTTAAAGTCATCCATATAGTCACTTTTTATTCTAATTACTAGATATTATTATTATTTATATTATGTTAGACCACTATGGTTCTATAATGTCATTGTGCATCAGTGTGTCAGATGATACTTCATGGAGCTGCTTTTATAATAATCATTATTAACATTGTCACCATATTAACTACTGATCCAACCCGTCTTCCTTCCATTGTTCACCCGCCAAGCTTCCATCTCCAATAATCCAATAAACCTGCTTCAACATCTGCTCCAGCACTTTCCAACACCGCTAACCACACATGTTTTCAATGTTATTTCTCCCTCGCATTCATCAAGCCTATGACTATAAGCCCTCTGCTTTTCACCTTCTCCAGTATTCATATTTATATCTCCCTCGCTCACATCTGTTCCGCTGCCTCACAGTATGGGCCTCCTAACAATCTTCCCAAACCATGTTTTACTGACTGATGAAGAGTATTTAGATTATAGGGTCAGAATTAGGGTTAGGAAGGCCTGAAAGCATGGATCTATCCTACTATTTACCAACAATTGGGACTGGTGGCTGTGTAAAGGTACACTGGATATCCTCTTAAAACAGAGAACATTGTTTAGTGATCGCAGGTCTCCTGAAACTTTTTACTCACCATATCCTTTTCTCTGTGACGACAGTGTACCCATCAAGTGGCGGCTGCTTCAAGCATGATAATGTACCAACTCGCAAGGCTCAAATCATCTCATTTGGTTTCCTGAACATGAAAGACAGATCACTAGACTCCAGAGGTCTGCAGAGTCACTACATCTCAGATTTTTTTCTGGATGAACGAATGCAAGATTTATATCATGAATGTGTGGTTTACACGACTGCAGAAACTGCATAAAATCACAGAGGAAAGTTTGTTAAACCTCGCTGAAGCTATGTTACAAAGAATAGAGGCATTTTTGGAGGAAATATCGGGTCCAACTCAGAAACTGAAAGGTGTACCTACAAGTATCCAGTAAGCTAATGAGGAAGTCTTCATTTCAAATACAGCTTATGGTTTTATGAGTATAAAATAAAACTGACAATACTCAATTTCCAAATATATTGTTTTTTTTTCGTTTGTTTGTTTTGATTTTGCAACTTTAACTTTAGTTGCAAGGCTTTAAGGAAGTGTTGCAACATGATATTAGTGTTTCTGAGGCACTTACCTGTAAAGACAGGCAACCTAACTACACTTATTTAAAGCAATTGGTGTAAACAGTTTTTTTCCCCTATATTCCGGTT
>JAVLVB010000547.1:440200-484305 GCA_032876305.1 Orestias chungarensis | reverse complement strand
CCGAACACGTCCAAGCGGACCAGCCAGCGCAGCTGCTGATAGAATCCAACACAGGCGTGACTGGTGTGACTTTTGTAATTTTTAGTTTGTTGTTTGTTTTTAGTTTATTTTAGAGGGTATTACTCGCTAAATATAGCGTCAAAGTAGCTAAGTTTGCAACAATGACTTCCCTTCATGTCATGACAGGTCATAACCTCGCGGTGGACTTGGGATCAGTCCGCGGTCTACCAGTAGATCGCGATCGACTGGTTGGGCAGTCCTGATCAGACAAGACGAGCCAGTGTTGTGGTTTAGCTGAAGGGTATCTTTACTCTGACTTCTGTCAGTGTGAGTCTTTTTCAGCCACTACCCCAGGTTACCAGAGGGGGCCACCAGTTCTCTGATGCTGGAGCTTCCTCCACAGGTGCGCCTGGTTATCTCTGACGAGCTGGGCCAGTATAAGAGGAGTGGTGGACCAGCTACTCGACGCCTGAGTATTATCTACACTTGGTAATCAGTCCTCAGTGCCCCCGTAGTGATTTTGTATGTTTCTCGTAGTCTCTAGTGTGTTGCTTCCTGTAGTCTCTCGTAATTTTGAATGCTTCATAGCCTTTTGTATTTTGCCACGCCCGTAACAACCATTGTGTTTTCTGCCTCAGGTTATCCCTTTTTCATCCAGCGCATACGATCATCAAGTTCTGGCTTCCCTCATCATCTGGTTCACACTCCTCTTGGCTAAGCTCGGTCTGTCCGCTCCAGCATCCATCATCTACTGCTCTGACCTCTTCTGGATTTAACCTCATCATCCCCACTGGAAAAGACTCCCCGCTGACTCCTCCCTGGCGATTCCAACTCAACTGCCTTCTACAAGACATGAGTATAATAAAAGCAATAAAATGTTATTCAGTATCTCCTCAAATATACGAAGAAAAATTTTAAGAATTAAAAATGTTGATACACCATGCTACTATGGAAAAGTAAGTAAACGTTGGACAACAGTAACATTCAAAAAAAAATTCTACTATGGCTTGCATTTTATGTTTTGAATAGGGAGAAGAGACGAAAAGGAAGCTTTTTCTTAGGATAATAAGTAGAGATGAAACTTTATTAAAAATTACTTGTTTTTAGACCCATTGACTCGGAAACAAGCAATGTTCATGGACCCAGGGGAGAAACTCTAAAGCAGATAGGTAATTGTTTTGGAGACATTGACTAATGATCTCATATAAAGAGAAGCTGGATCCAACTGGTGCCGAACACATCAGGAGAAAGTGAGTTTACCTACACATAGATTGGAAGTACATAGTTACAATTGCTTTGTTGGAAAAATATACCTTTATAGGTAGTTAAACTTCACCGTACTTTTGCTTTTACTTCAGTATTAATAATTTGAGGTGTCGACCCTTTTTTTAAAAACAGCTAATTTTTGGAAATGCGCTTCATTGGCCTGAATGTTATTTTGTAAAGACGTTATATAATGTTTGATGTTTTCTTTAAAATACTAGGATTTAAACTAACTACATTTTATCTCTCTGAAAATAGACATTTTTAAATAAATTTTTGCTCTTAAGTGATTATTTAGACAGCCTTTTTTTTTTTACTTTAACAAATTAGCAGTGGTGCTACTCAGACTGAATTGCAACTGCTGGGTTTTAAACACACCCATGCACACAACCGAAGTTGACAGAAGATTAGAGCAATGTTTTGATGTTTGCCTTTTCCTTCCAGGTTGGTGAAGAGATGGTTTGGTGTGTTGGAGGGTGGACAGACAAGCGCGTAAAGCGAGGACAGGTACAGGAACCCAGATAGTTGCTGCGGGGCTACGAGAGGTGCAGTGGAGATAAAAGGACCACAGGAAAATGTGTTCATGCTGATAAAATAAAATTTGAGTTTTTAGGGCATACTCTCCAAAAGTAACTTAGACACAAAAACAACACAATACCCACAATGAAACATCCTGGTGGAAGAATCGTGTTCTGGATTTGCTTTTATTCTGGTTGTACTGGAATTGTTATGATAGTTGAGGAAATTCGGTTCAACCTTACAGTTTTATGGCAACAACTAAAACTGAAGATAAAGAAAGTTTGCATATTAAATAAACACTCAAGAACTTTCAGTTTTGGTCCATTTTGACGGCCGTATGTGGACAAAAGCGGTAGTGTTTACCCTGAAGGAAGACTGCATTTCCCATGAGGACTAGCGGATATCTTAAAATCCTGATCTCCTGGTCGCCTGCAGTTGGATTGAAGTACATTTCTGTGTCCACTGGCTGTGTTAAGGATGAATAGCGATAATGTAATGATGTTGAAAATAAGAAACAGGTTAAGGGATGTCACAAAGTATGTCGTAAAGCAGTCAGCACATTTGTTGTTGTTTTGTGTGGCAGGAATCTGCCACACAAAACAACAACAAATGTTGCTCAAAGTTGCTTAGTGCCGGTTAAAGTGACACTAACCCCTTCAGACCATGACGGAGGTGTCATTCAAGAAGCTATAAATTGACGTATAATTATATGAGTAATGAAAATATTTTATGAAGGTTTAAATGTTAGTTAGTGTTGCTTTAAAGCTAGTAAATGTATGTATGAAAAAGAACAATAAAATTGGTTTAACAGAAGACAATTTGGGTTATACCAGGGCCTAAAGGAAAAATATATAGTGACCAGGGGAGGACTGTGGATAAAATATGCAAATATGATTCAACATGCATGTAAAACTTTTTACAAAATAGAGTAGTTTAAACATACCTTGTAATATTTAACAACTCTATGAACAAAAAAGTTGAACGTTTCTTATACTCGTATGACCAAGAAGCAACAAAAAGCCAAAACAAATAAAAATGAGAAAGGTTCACATACTCATCTTCAAGTGGTTTTCTGCAAATTTCATGAAAGAAAATATCAAGTTACATCAAATAATCTAAAAATAACTTCTTTCTACACATTCAAACTCTCATACAGAGTATCAGACGGATTAAAGCACTCCTGTTACACAGAGATAAACAGACAAGGCTTTTATTTCTGTGCTCTTATTACGACTTACTGTCATGGAAAGGTGTTGGGGTACAATGGTAGCCCGATCGTAATAGGAGCTGGTATCTGTCCAATCTGTCTTGGAAGGCTATTACAATCAAGTGTGTGTGTGTGTGTGAGTCTGTGGGTCATTGCTCTCAAATCAGGTCCTGCTCAGCACCGTTTTGATTTCCCCGCTGAAATCACCAGCTGTACCTGCTGAGTAGAGCACACTTGCACCCATATTGTGTTTAATTGTAATGGGGCTTTTTGGGAGCCACATAACGCAAGCTGTCCGTTCCTCCATCACAGCTCAAATGAAGGGGGAAATCAGATGTCAGCGTGTGTGAAAAGAAGTACCCATCTCTGCTGCCTGTGCCTCTTTTCTCTTGTTGCTTACATTTTTCTGTATTCTTTCCAAGCTTTTTCTGTCTTTTCCACCACAATGTGCATCATAAAAACCCTCCGTTGACTTAGAAACAGGGGATTTTATTAAAAGTCTGACATATGTGAAGAC
Source organism: Orestias chungarensis (assembly GCA_032876305.1). Lineage (NCBI taxonomy): Eukaryota > Metazoa > Chordata > Actinopteri > Cyprinodontiformes > Cyprinodontidae > Orestias > Orestias chungarensis. The sequence goes on along the minus strand of JAVLVB010000547.1, from coordinate 480,799 downwards.
GTAAGTCCATTTCTAATTCCCAGCACGGATGTGAATAAAGATTCAGCAAGTAAATAAGAAATTGTGGGATGCCTTGGACATTATCTTTGCTTTTTTGTTGTGCATTTTATCTTGAGATGACAAAAACACTCGTTAAAGCCAGAAGAATCACACAATAACCACCGGAAAAATGCAATGTATATTTCCAGTTCTGTCTTCTTTTTTTTTTATTCTGTCTTTTTTTTATCCACTGTCACTTTGTCAAACAATATATAGATCCCATAAAAAAACATGGGTCCCACCTCATAACAAAGGATTTATACATTTTTGACGTGTTTTCACACAGACAAAAAACAAACTGCAGCATATTTCAGGAGATTGTAAGATTTTATTATCAATGTATGTGGGTCCATATAGTGAAGGAATCTTAAAACTATTGCGGCCAGTTACCAAAAGATCAGACTTTATGCTTTGGAGAAGCTTTTTTGGAGAAGCTTGAATACACCACAATGTTCAAACATATATAGCAAAGTCAAAACCATTATCTTACCTACCTACCAATCCCTACCAAGACATAACTGTCCACCATAACTGGGAAGGGGAAAAAATAATCTGATGAGTTCATCTGGAGACACATTTGATGAACCTAGTGAGTGGCTGAAAACAGCAGCTAAGTTAGGAACATTTGTCCACAGGACATGTAATAGTTATGCATTCCAGAAATCTGATCCCTATGGAAGAATTGAAAGAGGTGGCTCAAAGAAAGCCTGAAGATTTCTTCTCAAAGTTTCCAAAATAAAGACAACAGTATTTGATCAACATGGAAAACTTCATGAATGAGGAAAAACTGGCACTGTGCATCGACCTAAATAAACCATATCTATGGGGACACATGGTGGTAGTTAACAATTTGGGGACTGCAACAGATTAAAAGAGAGGATGGATTACAGCTGCTCTCCGTTCAACTCGAATGAGTTTGTAGTGCATCACAAATAAAATTAGGCAAAAGTTTCAGCATTATATGTAAGAAGAAAAACACTTGCACCTGTTGCTTCTACAAAGTTGGGACACTGAATAGAAATCCACAGAACACTTAGGAAAAAAAATTGCAATCCTATGTATCCTTTACCTTGTATTTAATAATGTTGAACCACTAATCTGTGTATGTCCATTACATAAAAGTTGTGGTTATAGTATGACATTTGAAAATGTTAAACTAAGGCACAAGGTGTCTTAGCAGGCTAACCTTTACAATACCAAGGCAAGGCAAGTTTATTTGTATAGCACATTTTCGTGTACAAGACAATTCAAAGGGCTTTACATAGAAAAAAGAGCAGAAAATGAAACAATAAAGCCTGCGATCTCTAGCTAGCGTTGATTTTTGCTGCCATGTGGGTTGAAATCGAAATGGAAAGTTTCCAATGAGGGCCCGTTAAAAGCATGGTCAAAAATATTCTCCCAGTGGCCAGGAAATACAGTGTTTAAAACCCTAGTATATTAATTTTAGAAGGCCTTTATCTACTGTCCATTTGGCCACACATACTGCACATGACTGCTTCAGAATTGTCTTCTTAATAGTGGATGCAAAATTAGAATTAAATGTTTTTTTTTTGAAGGGATCCCTTCAGCACTACACACCTTACCACAGCAGAGGATGCACTCCTCCCAGGTGACACTCGTGTTAGTTCCCACCGCCCCCACTTCATCATCACCTTTTAACAAAGCTCCATAGAAGGCATCCTGACAAGGCAGATCACATCCTGGTAAGGCACTGCTATGTAACTAACATGAAGACTCTGTGGTGAGGGAATTATAAGGGTGACATGTAAGAAAAAAATGGTGCTGGGTCTTTTTTTAACTTACACCACAGCATTGGGCTCTTTCATCCCATGTGAAGGGAGATATTACAAAGATGAATATAGAAAAACCCAACGAGATGGTTGAACTTATCACTCCTATTTAGAAAAAACATAAAACCTAAACAATTAAGTGTCATTTAGGGGGTTAATGCAAACCCCTAAGAATAATTTACCCTTTTGTTTTTTCACTTTCTCTTCATCTGACTTTCTAAGTTTTCAAAAATGTTTTTACTCCATTGCACCTGAACTCAACATCACTTAATGTTAATTTTTTTATCTAAAAACCAAGTCACTATAAAGACATTTTATTTTACAATTTAAAACATTTTCCAATAACTCTGACACACTTAAACTGGAAAACGGGTTCATGTTAAGGGTCAATGCTCACTGGCAGGAGGAAAGTTTCATGCAGTTTCTCCATTTTTGCAGACATATGAAAATAAATATTGCCAACAAAGAGCTGGTTTACAGATAGCAGTCCTTTTCATGCACTAACGTTTTACTAATGCTGTTATAAAAAATGTTTTACATATTTGTTTAATCATTTTTATAATGTCTTGCACATTTAAAAAAATATTAATTTAGTTGTTAAACACATCCACCAACACATACTTTTATATTGCATGTGTATTTCATCAATCATTAACTGGTCCAGCGTTGTTTTTTTTACTTTTTTGCTTAAAGATATTTAATATATTAGATTTACACTGTATCTACTTTTGCCTCAACTTTGATTTTGTCCAATTTTCTTAAATTCCATGTAAAAAAAAAATATTTCAGGAGGAAATTTTAGATATACGTGATTATTGAGGCTGAGGTGAAAATGTGGCCATAATGCATGGATATTTTGCAGCATTCCCAGACACAAGGGAGGAGTTGGGTGATTGATTGTGGTTACATCGAATGTGCTCTGACTTCCGTAATGACTCAAGGTTGTAATCAACTTCTTGTCGCCTTCTTCTTAAAACTTACACACATCTCATAACAGAAACGTTGGAAGGGGAGGATCCAGTAAAGAGGGCGGAAGCAAAAAAAAATTTTGTCGTACCAATCTGCTACAGTTGCTGAAATAATGTCACACTTTAATGCCCCTTGTTCTTCTGCACAAGCCTTAGCAAACCCTTATTTAATTATTTTATTTATTATGTTTATTGTTGGTATTATATAAAAATTGAAGGTGAAGTTTTCAGGCATTACACCTGGATACTTTTAAAACCCCCACAGATTGTTTTTGCCTCAGTCCTTCTGCTTTTACAGTGGGCTGCTTTGCCATTATTTTGTATTGTCTCAACAGATGGGACCGAATGTAATGGGAGAGCCAGGGGAGAAAAAGGGGGAGACAGGGAAGGATCTGAAGAATCTGAAGAGGGAAAAAGCTTAGAAAACAGAGAAACAGAAGAGGGGACAGCAGAGCCGCCTGGAGAAAACAGGGGCAGAAAGGCGAAAAACGAGCTCAGCTTTGTTTATAATGCCCTCCAGCTATTGTTAGCGGGGAGCTTTAGCTGCCTCAGGTATAATTTTGCATGCACTGGTAAGTAACAGTACAACCTCAGGGTCTGTGTGTGTTAGAGAGAAAGAGAGAGAGAGTAAGTGTGTGAGCTTATGTACAAATAATTGCTGTCTGAATAGAGCTTAGAAGGGTTGTGCGTTTACTTCACAACTTTCCCAGCAAGTCCACTCTCAGTACGTCTTCTACATCCATTACATCTGTTAAGACTTCTGCCTGTTGGTCAGTGGTGGCATCCTTTTGATCATTGGCTATTACTCCAGATCCTTTAGAGCGATACGGGCTGGAGGGGACAAAAGGCCCTATGCACACTTGACTGGATACTGGTAAAAATATAGCGCAAGTGAAGACATCATGAACACACAGCTATCATTGAATAAACTATTTATCTGCCTGGTGGTGCCTTGACACACTATTTAAATATGTAATTTTTTACTGTTTTTATGTAGAATGTGTATCTGATTTGTAATGAACACATGTCGGGGATATTATATAGCTAATCTAAGGTAACGTATTTGTGAGTATATGAAGAAAATGTTTTATAAAAAAGACTTTTGTTTCATTCTATGTTGATCAGATGTTGCCTCCTAATAAGTGTCTAATATAACCCCACTTAAATGCATCTTTAATATAAAGTAAAGGATTTATAGGAACTTTTTCAGTGTAGCTTTTATATATTTTGAAACAGCTCAAAGTTTAAGGTCACTACAAACTAAAAAACCTAAAATAAATAAAAGAAAAATCGACACCTTGTCAGATCCTCAGTGCGTAAAACTAATTATATCATCTCATGACTAGGAGGCAGAAGGTACAAACTCCAGCTCAGACTAAAACTAGTTCCTACATCTTTAACATGTAGGCGTACTGTATTAGCTCTACGTCATGTGTAGGAACACATGTTTACTTCTCTTACAACAGAAGATTATCATCAGAATGCATTTTTATTGACTAAAGAGGGAATGACCTTATGGTCCCCTCCCGCCACGGGCGATCGCCAGTATCAGATTAAATCTGGCACAAATGTAATACAATCATGGATCCACAGTGAACTAAATCATAGATTTTCATGATAATGTTTAATACATCATTGATACATAATTTCTTGATGACAATTTATGAAGTGTTCATAACGCACATATAATTCCGTGTGATTTAGTAAATTAAGTTATGAATCAAGGTCTTCGTAGAAATAACTTGTTGCTAAATAATTGTGCTCATCCATGCACTCACTTACATTCACACACTCATACTCACACATTCTCACTCATACTCTCTTACATATTCATGCTCACTCACAATCACACATGTGTTCCTAGTGTATTAACTATGTGTAGGCCACACGTGTTGTATTGTATATAAATTGTGTAAGAAATGTGTGAAGTGGTGTGTACGAACAGTGTCTTTCCCATGAGTCCATTTTATTCCACCCCAGGTTCTCTTTCAGTTCTTTGAACTCCTTAGATCCTTGAACAAACCGTAAGTGCTTTTACTTGGCATTGAAATGTCCTTGAGTTAGTAGTCCTTTGGTCATGGGTTCAACAGTCCAGGCGGCCTTGTACGTCAGTCCGTGTGATGTCCTCCGTCATTGGTCATCCTTCTGTATACAGTCCCCAAGATCAATTTCCTCAAGATAGGGAGCACACAACACACAAGCAGAAAAATAACAATTAGTACTACTACTAGAGTTATTCCTATTATGACCGCTAAGGCTCCCCATTCACCTAAAATTTCCTCCAGACTTTTCCATGACCAGTTGCTCTTTCCTGCATTTTCTTTTAATTCCTCTCTCAGTTTATTCAGCTCTGTCATTACTGCTCTAAATGTACCTTTTGGTGAGGTGTTCATAGGAATATATGTACAGCATTAATTTGCAAACAGATGGCAAACTCCTCCCATATTGGCCAAGATCTAATCTAATGCTTTTCTGTTTTGTTTTGTCATTCTACTTGTTTCATGAAGTTGTTCTCCTAGGGCCATGAATCCTTCAACGGTAAAGTTGATCATTCTCTGTTGGTTTTAATACACATAATTAATCCATTCAACATTTTTGTTAATTGTGACCAAAGGTAAGATAGATTCAAATCCTGCAATTGTCAGAGTGAGTTCTTTTTCAGCACTCCAGTTGTCCACAGGGGGTCACCCGTGCTCTTCTTCTGCTGTAGCCTTTGCCACTCCAGGTGCGCCCGGTTGGCGTTGATGAGCTGAGCCAGTATAAGAGGAGTGGTGGATCAGCTACTCGACGACTGAGTATTTGTTACTCCTGGTAATCTTTGTCTCAGCACCTATCTCTAGATCTCGTGTATTTTTGTAGTTTTCTGGTTTCCCTAGTTTCAGTGTTTTTCTAGTTTGCTGCAATCTTTTCTTTGTTACTTATTTGCTACCTTTTCACATGCCCTTAACAATCATTATACTCGCCTCAGGTTCCCATCATCTCCAGTGCTCCAATCCACGCAAGATCTCTCTCTGGTTCACCGCATCCATCTGGTCTCCCCGCTCCTCTTGGCTCGGCTGGATCTGCCCGCTCCAGCATTACTCCATCTGCCGTGCACGCCCCCCTGGACAACTTCACCTCTCTCCCCGCTGAAAGGAACTCACCTCTCACCTCCCCGCTGGCGTCAACATCCTATCTACCACAAGTAAGATCAGTCCAATATTTTCCTCTCTCAACATCACGACAACTCACCTGCCCTGTCCTCCACCTCAGTGGTCTCCGGTCTCCCACGTCGTCGTAGGCTCTGAGTCTCCTGCCGATCCCCGTTGTCCCACTGTTCCTGCTGACCTGCCGAACATCGCCGTCACCCGCTGTCTCCCGTTGCCGGATCCCACTCCTTTCCCCTTCAATAAAATTCATTATAACTGTTATCCAGAGAGTTCTCTGTTTATGTGGGTCAGAAGCTTAAACGTCATGACAGCAATAAGTTCATGTTGCGCCTTGAATTAATCTGGAATTCCTCTTGGTTGACCTATAAGATTCAAATATACTCCTTCATTTAATCCATAATCCCCCAGGCTTCTACGAAGCCTTTTTATTGTTGTGCATTCCTAGTATGTCTTTAAATCCTTCATACACTAGGGTTACTGGTACTTTCATTCGAACTAGGGCGCAAAGGCCTACCCGTTTCAGGGGCAATGTGTTGATTAGAACGTCATCACCACACATCCAGTAGCTGTCTGTCAGTGGATATGTCTGATCACCTAGAAAAAATTGTGTTGGAATAGTCCTAGTCAAATTTTCACTGCTTTGCTCTTTATATACTGGATTTTGATACCATACAGGTGTTGCAACAAATACTGGTGTTATCTTAGCATGTTTAAACCAAGATAAAACCTAAGTAACATTCACATGTGTAGTTTTACGAATCAATTTTTTTGGAAACATCTGAGTTTATACTTGCTTGAAAGAACACAGGTATGTACTTGTCTGGAATTCTATAAGTTGTGTGGTACTTATCTCTTTAATTGGACATGGATCTTTGAGTCCATGTTTTGTCACTTTGGTTCGTCGTGGTCGGTTTGTCCCATGGTGTGGGCTGCAGGTTGTACGAGTTCGTCACTGCTGTTGGATGGCTTCTGTCAAATTCAAGTTTAACAACGAGTTAAATGCGTGCTTCTGTGCATTTGCATGTGATAGCTCATTAGTGCTAGTGGCAAACCATCTACCCAGTTTAGTTTAGTTGATACACAAATCTTTCGAAGTTTTGCTTTCAATGTGCTGTTGATGCGTTCTACCAATTGTGTATTCAGATACCAAAATTGGTATTTTTATTTCACTGTCATTTGTTGCAAGTCTAACAGGAGCTATCATTTGGATTAATTGTCTTGTTCCCGAGAACCCTACCGTTGAAACAAATTTATCAGACATGGGAAGATGCGTTGCGTAATTTGGATTTACACAAGTGTAAGCTGCTCCTGTATCGACCAACAGTGGTGTTTCTCTGTTTTCAATTTGAATTTTCAATATTGGTTCATCGTCCTCACCTGTAGTTAGAATCAGGTACTGACTCTCTCCCCTAGGGTCCTCTGGGCATGCCTAGTATCCAAAATTTGGTGGATTTTATTGAGCTGGTGAAGCTTGTTGTGATCGTGTGGGAGTCGTATGGAGTTCCCTGTTGGTTATATGGAACTACTTGGTGATTGTATGGCGCTGTCGGTGGACCTGGTCTGGCTCTCCCACCCGGCCATCTTTGGAATGGGTTGTCACCATTTTGGCACTGGTCAGCGCAATCTCCAAAACCTCCAAATGTCCAGCATGCTCCGGGTGCTCTGGGTGGACTGCCCTGTCCCCTGTTAGGCCATGAAGGGCTTCTTTGCGGTCTTCCTCGAGGCACAAATGGACGTGAGTTCCATGGATGTGAGTAAACATTCAACACTGGTTGAAAAGGCTGAGTTATTTGTGGAGCTGGACTATACATCTGTGGAGCTGGAGTATACATCTCTGGCGCTGAGCTCACTGAGTTAGGAAGATTGGCTAAATTTGGGCTGGGATGCTAGTCCCCCTTTACCTCTGCAGCTTGAGTGTTAGTTTTGCTTCTTCCTTGAAGTTCTCCAAGTTGTAGCTGAGCCAGTTTGCTTTGAAAATTTTTGTCTTGGTCAGTGAGTCTTTGTTCATCTCTCCTGTATTTTTCTATGGCATGCACCACATGATCGCAAAATTCTTTGTGCGACATTGACATCAGAGTCACCACCTCTTCGAGTTTGTTGCGTACTGGCTGTGGCATCACATCCACTATTGATTTCCGAAACACATCTGAAATCATTGGAAATTCGTCTACATCAAATTCCATTTCCTCATTCCACCTCCTCAGCTGTCTGGCGACATAGGATGCTGGATTCTCAGACTCATTGATTGGTTCCCCTTTCAAGGTCTTGGGGTCTACTTTGTTTGGAAATTCTGCTCTCAAGGCTGTCCAGATTGCCGTCCGGCATGCATTAAGTTCAATCCCATCTGCTCGTTCCTGTAGCATCCAGGGATGGTCCTTTAAAACGTTCTGCATGGTGGCAGTTCCGAGAACTTTTGCAAAAATGGCTTTGATGTCTCCCAGTGCCAATATTCTGCCAACTGTCTCTTCTTCTATTACTCTTATCCATTTTCCTGCACCGTTGTGAATGTCTGGCAGGGCGAGACCAAGCCGACCTGATAAGTCCAATCAAACATCAAGTATTGTGCAGCATCTCCTTTTAATATGATTGGTAGTTGTTTTATAACGATAAGGTTTGTGTATGTCATGTCTGGATCTCAAATTGTACTCTTTTTGTCTTGGGGCTTTGTGTTGCTTTTTTACAGGACTGCTTGTGCACGGATCTGTTTTTGCTCTGTCTTCATCATTTTCACATCCTGTCTCCTGTTCAGCTAATCGTATGATTGCGTGTGCATTTGCGTGTGATGTCGATGGTTGCATACTATTTGCATTCGTTAATTGTGCTACAATGTTGTGGAGGTGAACCTTTATACTCTGGGGAGCTTAATTTTGTCTGTTGCTCACCTCTGGGTGGAACTGGTGTTTGAAATGCTGTTGGTAGTGCTGTGTGCACTGTAGATGATTTATGAATTTCTGGCTCCTCATTTTGGGTCAACATTACATTGTCTAGAATTCATGTGTTGATCGTCGTTCCTGTAACCAGAATCGCCTGTAATATTCAGGAATACTTTCATGGCTGGATACAACCCAGTAGGATTCATTTTATCATCTTTGAGTTTGTCATAATAATTTTTTAGCTCAACAAGCTGTTGTTTTAAGTTCTTTCTGTATTTTTCACCTTCCTCCTTGAATAACTGTAAGATGTTCAATTCTAATTCTTTTTTGGCTTGTCTTTTCGTACTTTTTTTTTTGCTTTGTAGTCTGCAATCTGAGTTTCCATTTGTTCACAAAGGGACAAGTCAAAGCTCCCATTTTCTGGCCAAGCAGATGGTAATCCTTGTGTTCTCTTTTGCCATTTCTTTGAAATTTTAACAATCTCAATCTCACCTTTGAAATTCAGTTTAAGTTTTGCTTCGATTGCTTTATGCTTCAAACCTTTTCTCCGTATTTTGGTCTGTTTTTATGCAGTTGTAAGATCCAGTAATTAACATAATTAATTGTCAGCCGGGCCTGCTAATATATCATAATTTTGAAGATTTTACATTTTGCTTTCATTTTAATCCTACTTTGGCTTTCTTCACTGTTCAGAAGCAACAAAAAGTACAAATGTAGCTACAATTCTAAAAAAAATGGCAATGAAGCAACCACTTAGCTTTTATCAATTTTTTTGCTGCTGTCTCTTATTACCTGTCTTTGAGACTGTTCGTTGGTCTTCTTATGTGTCTGTCTATTGTTAGACTGATCCTTTTTGTTTTTTACCTGCTTTGCGTGTCTCGGCTTGATCCCCCTGTGCTGGTGACACCTCTTGATCCCCCATGCAGTGGCACACATCATAGGAGCCAAAGTTGAGAGGAATAAAATCAATGGTTCACCTCCCATGGCAATTAAAGTTTAGCGCTGTCACAACTGGCTTCTTAACTGTCATATAGTAAAAAGAGTGAAGCAACAGAAGAATGAAATGGGTTGTGCAGGAAAACACAATGCAAAATAATCCAAACAGAAAGTGCTTTTTGTCATTGTCATACTTTAGGACTTGGTTATTATGTACATTATTGCTCAAGACTCAAGATTGCTTATTAGTCATATGCACATAAGACAAGGCAACAACGCTTTGGATGAGAAGAACCGTTCAACTCGCAAAAAGTACTTGTAGCATGCAATTCAAGAAAAAAAAACAATAAAAATATAAATATATGAGATTGTTACCCGGTGCCGAAGAAATAAAGTAAAAATATATATATGTAAAAGGACTATATACATATTTAATGGTGCAGGTAGAACAAATAAAATGTAAATACCAATGACAGGTTGGACACGTCTTGCACATGTCAGAGTAGAGTCGATTAAAATGTGCTGTTTACACATTGCTTGTGTTGCAAATAAGGGATTTTAGGTTACTTACCACACAACATTTTGCATCACCATGAAAGAGAAAAGAATGAATAATTTTTAAAAAAATTTATAGTAAAATTCTGAAGATTGCTGTATGCATTTATTCTCATTTGCTCTAGCAAAATACAGCAGAAACGTTTATTTCAATTTTAATATAAGCTTCAATCTAATTTTGAAATGACAGGCAAGGGAAAGATGTTAATTACAGAATGAGAGAGACCAGGCATGGCGGTAATGTTTGGCAAAAATCAAAAAACGTTAGAAAGCAACAGCGCTTTCACGATGCTTGGCATGGCTATGGAGCTTGACTGCACCAAGTGAGTGGACAATCCAGCAAAGAGTCTCCGGTCTGCAGCTCCTTCTAGCTCCTTTCTCCAGCTGCAGGAATTAAACGCAGGTGTGTCGGCCTGCCATGCTCTCCAAAGAAGATCCTCACTGCAGAGAGAGCACAGAGTCACAAACACAAACCTGACAACATGTTCCCTAACTCGCATTTACTTAGAAAAGAAACAGATTTGTTTACAGAAAAAAATGAAAAATGCACAGATCTACTCATTAAACAAAACATATCAACAAAGAAGGTGTTTTGTTTTTTGTTTTTTTACTAGAGCAAAAGGTTAGGAAACTTGCTTTGGGACCCATAAATAGGAAGTGTTTTTGTTGGACCATGTACGAGGTGAACAACGCTAAAAGACACATACACACACACACACACTCACACACACACTGGCTTTCGAAGCGTGGCCCATATTTTTCACATGAATGGGTTCTCTTTTTTAAGAACCCGTGTAATCCATGTTTCAGCGTCTTTTATTCTCTAAAAACTATTCATTGGACATGATGAATAATTGCCAGGCAATTTAAAACAGTTATTATCAGGACTTTAAAAGGACCACCCAACAGTGTTTGCACATTAATTATTCAAAGCCTTTGTAACAAATAAATTGTAGCAACAGCACCATTGCCACTTATCATGTTTTAATTAAACGGGGACCAGTCAGCCATCTCGTGATTCTTTTTTTTATATTTTTAATGTGGATTCTTTTATACTCAAGTCAACATCACTGCCTTGCACAAAATAATTTGATGGAGAACAGAAGCATCTATACATAAAGACACCGTGGAGAATTCCCAATGAATGTATTGAATTTTTTGCACGATTATTGATTTCAATTACATTTGCTCCTATCGAATGCAAATATCAAGACAGTACATGAACAGTTTTTGTGTAAATTTTTCTTTTTAATGTAATTCAACACCACAAAAAAGAAAAAAATTTAAAATATATACATTAAAATAAGAGTTGTTTAATAAAACAAAATCAACAAAAATGCTAAAGAGTTTGAAATACATATATAAAAAAGTTAACCACTTTGAATCCTAACCTAATCCTAACCTAATGCTTTAAAAATGCACAATTGTAAATGCTGCCAAAGTTTTTTGAACACACTTGTTTGTATCTTTTTTATCAATAGTTAGCAGAATATACATTTCAGCCCTGAAAACCATTGACATACACGCAAAACTATTGTTGCTGCAATGTCTAACAACTCCTGTGCAGCAACATTCCGACAAGGTTATGCAGGCTTGCTGAATCTTTCTGATCCGCACAAATTAATGCGAGTGTGCTAGATTTCCATTTTGAAATACGTCAAACAGATTTGACAGCTGGTTGGAAATAATGCTTGTTAAAGATTCGTTTTCTGTTTGCTGGCTGACTGACAGTCAGCTTTGCACCATGAGGACTGATCACCATCAGCATGACTTAATAAACACACACACACATGTACCCACGTACTCACACGCCCAAAATATGGAATTAACAAACATGGCACAAACTATGATTTATAATGTTGGACAGGTATCTATAATTTCACTGACACCAGCACTAATATTGGATTTATTAAGTTATTTTCTATGTAGTTCTTCCTATATACATTTTTTTTCTATAATCGCTTTCCCTGGTATGACTAATTCTCCTTTAGATCCCAATTTGCACAGTTGCTTTTCTGATTATATAATAAAGCTGTAAAGCAGTTATCATCCCTTTGAGAAAACAAAGTCAACAGTGGTAGCGAGAGTTGGGGTGAAAGAAAGGAAAGGAGCGGGGGGGGGGGGGTGAAATGAGAGGACAGGAGAAGATGGGCCGCTTGCTCTGATCAAAGTGTGAATATTCTCAGCACTCTCCTCTCCAAGATTAAATACTAATAACTCTCAACAGCTGCTCAGTGAGCTCGCTAACCCTCATTACCACAATGTTCTACATGTGTACCGCTTTAGGAATGCAGAGCTTCATTGCTACTTCATTGCTGCTCAAGACCGAGACGAAATGAAAGTAGCAACTTCAATAAGTCCTGCAGGAAAAGTACAAATGTTATTACAAATGTTCTTTGATGACTTTAAGGAGACTCACATTGGACTTTGATTAACTTCAAAATAAGTTTTTTTTAAGTTGTTTTTATTTAAAAAAATTTTTTGCTGGTATTCGTTTTTATGCAAAAAAAACAAGGAAGCCAGCTTATAAGCTTCAGAGTGTGCCACTGCTTTCTCACAGAGCTCCACGTAATTATGAGGAGACAGTTTTCCCTAAACGCCATCCAAACAAATCTCGTCTTGCCATCACTTGTGACCAGGGGATTCCAAACAATATACAAAGCAATGTGCAGCTAATCAGCTATCAGTTCTAAGAAGCATGCATAAGTTAATAAACCTCAAACACTGAGCTTTTTATAAGAGCTGCAGTACAAAAAACAAATTTCTTTCTTTAAATATGATGTTCATTCACATTATTATCAAATATATGTCTATCAAATAATTTTAGCCATAACCTCTTGTGAGCAAGTCCAAATTTTATTCAAACATTGGGATTAAATAGGCTATTTAGGTTTAGGAGTCTGAGTCAGCTAAAAATGCCGCTGAGTCTATGAACTTGTTAATTAAATTCTCATGGCTTGTGCATGTTCAAACAAATTCATGGGATAACGCAGTATGAAAATCCTAAAATTTGTTACTGACTGTACTGTGACAACAGAAAAATACAATAGACTCATTTACTAATTACAAAAAAATACTAAGATCTTAAGATGATAGAGTTTCAGATAGAGTTAGTATTCTGTAGTATGGCATAGTTGGACAAACTGCGATGTTAACATTGTACATGTACTAGTATCAAACTTCATAAAATTATAAAAATAGGAATATATTATTGTTTGTTTTAGGTACTATATATATATATATATATATATATATATATATATATAAATAAAGTAATCCTAATCAGAATTTGTCCAGGTGCCCTGATATACAGAATCACCCCAACATATAAATACCGGTAAAACAGTGCACAGATGGTAAGTGTCTGTGTAAGACAGCTGCACCATGATTTAGGGGACCAGCGTGGGCAGATTAGGCCGTCTGGATAAAATATCTCAAAGCAGTAAATTATGTTCTAAACAAGTGCTATTCGAAATCCATGACGGTAAAACAAAAGTTGAAAACAGTCCTGATAAACTTACAAGGACACTTAAAAAATTTTGTTAATTTGTAGGAAATTAGGAGTGTTCATCTAAAACGTGTGCGATCGCTCTCTCAGCCATTTTATTCAACTGAATTAGCTGCTTGTGGTGCTGTTGTCCACGGCTCTGACACGTATCCTGAGTGGATAATGACTTCAGAGCGCATTGTGTGTGCCCGTGTGCATCTCTGCTTGCCACATCTTGTTTGTTGACGGTGCGTCTTGCAATTGGGCAGCACAGGAACTGTCGGTTAATTAGTGCAGCACGTCGTAATGGGCTAGAATGCACACACAAACGCACTCCGCGCACACGCACAGAGCCACAGCAAGCAGCATAATTGCCTGCGATTGGATTTGGATACCCATCTACACATGATGATTAGCTGCACGATGCTAACGGAGGGAAAGAAGCACTGAGCAAAGAAGGGATGAAGAGACAGGGAGAGGATGGGAGCAGAAGACTTATTAGCTGGCACATTTCCCCCTATATTACCATTCATGAGAAGTTTTAAGCAATTAAAGTCAGTCTGCATCCTCTAGACAGCAAATATTTATGCTGCTGGTAAATAACCATAGTTTCTGTCTGATTTATACTTTAAATATCCATTTAAAAGCTTTTTGAGAATACAATAATTTAAAAGCTTAGTCAATCACAACATTTTGAACATTTACCATGTTAATCTTTGATCTGTGTATCTTTTAACACATTACAAGGGGGGGGGGGGTGTTTTTATAGTTTGGATTTGTTTGGAATTAAAATTGAATGTCACATCTGAAATGTAGGCAGTAACATTTTGTAACATAAAGCTAAACCGCAGTTTTTACCATGCCCACAAAGTTGCATTGGGTAAACAGAGCAAATAATGAGACATTTAAACTGTGGTACAGGATGAACAGTTTTTATCACGACAGGAATCTTCAGAATTTGTGCCTTGGCTTCTAAACTGACCCAGTCTTGTTGGAAAAAAAAATTAAGATGCGTCTTTGCATACTTTACTGTCTGCAAATCCAAGCTTGTGACTTTAAAAAAAATATTAACACCTTCAACTTTATTACATTTGTTACATTAAAACTCAAACGTTAAGTTTTATGTCTGTAAATAAGAAAATAATACAGGGTTTTCAAAAATGTTTAAAATAAAGAGGTTTTGTTTGTTTCGTTTCTTGGTTTTACAGTAAAATATAATGCAACCAGTCTTGGTCATGAGCCACCTTATTAGTAAATAGAGCCCGTGTTAAATGTATTCTTAGTAGAAATACACATAGGTCTGCAAAGGCGTCAGAGGTTTGTAAGATAATGGAATCATTAACTCCAAGGAACAAGGACAGTTGTAGGTTAAAGTTACTCAAGCTTTTAACATCCTGTAGAGCACTCTTTATTCTGTCATCTTAAAATATGTCAACAGGAAAACTTGCAGTCAAGAATTTCACAAACTTGGCTTTAATGGAAGAGTGGCAAAGTAAAAGCTATAATTTTTTCCATTTGTATTTTTCCACAAGCCATGTCAGGAACGAAGTAAACAAAAGAAAGAAGACTCTGAACATTATACCCCCTGATGATACACTGTGAATAGCTTGACCACGTTCAGGTGTTTAAACTACCCACTCAGAATTTGAAAATTACTGCTCAAGGATGTTCACCATCCATTCTTACTGAGTTTTAGTTATTTTGTGTAGATTGGACAAAAACTATAGTGTCTGGAGCTGGCAGATGCCACACCGCTAAAAATTGCAAGTGGAGCTGCAGTAAAAGATGTTTTCTTAATAAGTATACACTAACTTTGTGATGAAATAAAGTTGTCAACATTTTGCAATGCACAACTAACGAGTCTGCAGATAACGCATAGGCTAAGCATGTATGCAGTCAAGATTGTGTCCTTGGTCAGACGAATAATTGTGAATCAACAAAAGAACAGAGGTAAATGTGTTTTTTTTTTCTTCATTTTCTCAGTTTTTCAGGCTCTCAATACCCTGTTGATGGTTACATCACAAATAAATCTGGCACGCGATCCAGTCTTCACTTTCACCCAAATTAAATTGTCACTCAGGTCCTGGGGGGTACATGTCTGAACGTGAGAGAGGGATATTGAAATGCATCATCAAGGCAGATTTATTGCTAATTCTCAATAATAAGCAGATCCTGCATGTACAATTTCTATGAAAAGATAAACATTTTTCCTCACAGTCCCTCATAGTCGGTTGCATGAAAAGACTTGAGATGTCTCGCTCTTTGAGCTTATGCAGATGGTGCAACGCAGACGAATGAATGAGTGAGAAGGGGTTAGGATAGAAAGGAAACAGGAGAAAGAGGAAGCGGGAGGCATGAAGATGAGGGTTAGGATGAGAGGAGGAAAAGGAACTTTGACGATGAGGAGGTGAGCGAGAGAGAACGGACAAAGAAGTGAGTAGAAGAGAGGCAAAGGCATCCTTAATGTGTGTATGACTGACAGGCGTGTGCAAGTATTGACAGTGTGACTGCGTAGCAGAGCAAATGGGGGCTGAAATAGCTTGTTAACCAGGCACCAAAATACTGGCAGTATCATAGAAATGAATGTAAGGAGAGGAAATGGAGAACAAGAAAAACCAACCAAAATACTCACAGAAAACATGCTGAGAGCGTGGGAGGAAGAAACTAAGAGAACATGGAAGTACTGGAAGAGAAAAGTTGCTTGATGTTTTTATTTTAGGTTTACAAGGAAAAAAATAGAGAGAACACAGACTGACTGAACTCACAATTCCAACAACTGTTTACTGTGTTGAATATTGTTGGTGTTGGAGCACGACTATCCTATTAATACTGTTATTTTTGCACAAAACTGTTAAATTACCCTTTACTTAGAATAATTACTTATCATCCATCTTTAATATCCACATATACGTCCCAGGTTAACTGGTCTCGCTATCCAGCTGTCACACGCAAACACCTAAATATACAGGTCAAACAACCATATCAGCATATATTCTGACCAATTAACCTAATAGTTATCTTTAAATGTGCTTTATAAACTTTATTTAAAGAAGTTTAAATTGTCTTGTAAAGAATATTCTATAGAAGTAAACAGGTAAAGGTTTTTGAATCTTACGTGGAAGCGAAATTTGCCAGATTTTTTATTTTTATTTTTTACAAATCATAATCACAATATGTTGAATCTGCATGTCACAAAGAGCGGTAGTCTTTGAGAATCTTTGAGAACTTTGTTCTGGATGTAATTAACATAAATAAAAAAGTATTTTTTATTTAGTTAGGGATCCTTTTAAAATGTGTCCAACTTAAAGCTTGACATTAAAATCAGAATTAGAACATCAAACAAATGCATAAAATCTGGTTTCTGTGGCTCGGTGTTATCAGCTCTGGGAACAGGCTTTTAGGTTTTCAAGGTTTTTTATATATTCATACTTCATATAATTCGCTTTAAAAAGCTAATTTACATCAAATATTACTCCTTTACCAAAATAGTCATGGATATCTGACAAAGGAGCCGGCAACATAATTATATTGTCCAATGGCAAAATATTATCACCAAATAGATTGATGTTTCTGCATTACAATTCTCAAGGAGTACAACTTGTTTATTTATTATTTCTGGAACATCTTTAGCTTTTCACAAACTAAAACTGGCACTTCTTTTCTCTCATTAATTTGTTTTGCTTGTTTTTTTTTTAACAAAATATCTCTAAGGGCAACTAAAATCTGGGATTTGAGATCACATGTCCAAAATGAAATCTTTTAAGACCACCAAATTTCACTTCATTATCGACAACATTTGTCAATGCTTTTCACAGCCAAAATCTGCCATGGGAAAATAGCCAATGGTCCGACAACAAACAATGGCAATTGAACATCAGTAATTTCTTAACTAAAACAAAAAGAAGCACCTGTTGAAAGAAAACCAGAAATCCCCTCTTTTTCTAAGTTATTGTCAGTGTATTTTGACTTGGATCACCCATAAAATATTTCTCGAAGGTCAAATTCCTCAGAAACTTCAGCTACGTTAGTCTTTCGATTTTTTACAGAATGTCTGAGAGGTACTCAAAAGTTCCCATTTGCAGCATTTTTAATTTATTTTTGGCAATACAGAGTTTTTATTTTATATTTTCTCTAAGCACTCTTAACCACTTTCTGGCAAAGCTGTACCTGTTATTGGGCAGTGATGGACCCTGCTAATAGAAGGTGGCTGCATTCCCACTTTGGCTCCATGTCACATATTGACAGAGCAGAGGAAAATAAATAAAAATTTCAAAATCTTGCTGCAGGAGTTCTACTGACAGAAGGAATTAACTTCCTGAGCCAGACATGCACACACGCAAAGGCAAGCAACCCCCACCACCCCCGACCCACACACACAATTGCATGAGCAAAGTGACTCCAAAAATGTGTGAGCAGAAAGAACAAATAAGACACAGACTTCTTGGGGGTGGCTGATTTGGGTGTGAACATGTAAATGACAGGCGTATGGGCAAGAATAACCAGCCAGCGTGTCCCTCTGTTTTCTTCCTCCATCATCTTCATGAATAAAAGATTGACAAGGCTGCCTCGCACGCATGCAGATGGATTTAGTCAAGTTGCATGTGAGAGATGATGTGCCTAATTTAGACCTTTTGGATTCTTTAACTTTACTCCATCCTTTCAGCCATCCATTATCTAACCCGCTTATCCTTGTGGGGTCGCGGGGGTCTGCTGGCACCTATCTCCAGCTTACAATGGGCGAGAGGCAGGGGTACACCCTTGACAGGTCGCAGTTTGAGTTTACTCATGTAATAAAAAAATTTAAAAACTTGGACCGTTGTGCAAAAATATACCAATAATCACCGCTAGATGTCAATCTGGAGCAACAGAATCTGAATTGTAGCCAAAATCCTGCAGATAAACGTTGAAAACACTTTCGAAGTGCACACTAAATTACTTATGGCACTTTGGTGATATAATGTCATTTTTCTTTTAACTCTTTTTGTTACTTTAGTGCAATTAATTATCTTTAAAGTAAAAACAAAAATGTCACATATGAAGGTCAGACAAAAATAATCAATTTATCATGGAGAAAAATGTTCCCCAAAGAAAGATGTGAGTTCAACATGCACAAACACAGATGTAGCACATGTTTGCTTCTCCTGCCAGAATTCACTTCTTGTTGCATGCCAGCACTCTCATACTATTTTCTTTTTTGGTTCACTAAAAGCTAATTAAGTGGATTAAATGGGATCTTCCATTCTCAGGTTGTCCGCTCTCTAATTCGCAAGCAATGCAGCATTTATAGAACATTCCAGATGATAAAAAGTTATTTTGATATTTGCAGGTGGTCAACAGATCTATACAGATGACCTGTCCTCTTAAAAGAATTTGACCAGTCTGGTGAATCTGTATAAAAATGTATATATTTATACAGTAATTTAGCCATTGGTTCATATAAAAATCCTACTTAAAGTCATGAAATCTTGAGGTTATATTATTTTAAAAAATTAAGGGTATGAGAACCTATTCAAGACATGTGCTGGTGTAGCAGCTGTGTGCTCTACATAAGTCACAGCAACTTTTAAAACCCTCATAGTTCTGCAGAGAGCACTGTGGTTAAAAAAAATCTGCCAAACTTTTCCAAATAAAATGAAAGGAGGCAATAGATGTGTGGGTGCCCTATTTTAGAGAGTAAGGAGAAAAGATGAAAAGCAACATGAAGAAAAGCCTGTGAAAAATAAAGGCGAAAGAATGAACTCAAGCAAAATAGTGCTGGTGCAAAAAAAGTGAAAAACACAAACAGGCAAGGCAAAAATACTAATTTATAAGGCAACAGCCTACTTCAAGGAGCTTATCTCTCATATGATAATCATCAGCCAATTTGATTGGCTGGCAGATAGAAGGTCAAGAAGGCGGCTACTCATAATTGAGCCTCCCAGCTCGGCCCAACTGAGCCGTTTAAGGCACACAGGTATCGTTTGCATCGATCTGTGTGTGTGCTTGTGTGTGTGTTTGAATAGAAATCTGTATTTATGGGGACTTGTTAGAATTTTAGACTTTGAAACCGAGATACTGACACTAACTGCACGTTTATGTTTGCTAGTTTAAAAAATAAAAAATAAAGGTGTTTTAGCTTAACAATAAAATTTATAAGGTTCCACTTAAGACCTAAAAAAACTGGGTCAACATTTTGGGGAAGATGCACAGAAGTATATTGATTGAAAAATATTTGTGTATTTCAAGGTGGCACAGATGTAGATGTTGGATCAAAGAAAAAAATGTATCTGGGTGTCACGATATTTTGAATGAAGCACACACCCCCACCCCCTACATGCCACGCAGACCACCTTCAGCCGGAGACTGAGACCACCGAGAGTCACCACAGAACGCCACAGGAGGTCTTTCTTACCTGTGGCAATCAAACTGTACAATTCCTCTTCCATCTGCAGGAGGGATAAATAGTAGTGTACTTATTGTTATATGGTGATTGTGTACTGTACTGTGTTGTATGTGAGATGAGTATGTCGTGTTAACTGTTATTTGATACTCTGTAACCCTGGCAAAACAATTTGCTCCGGGATCATTAAAGTCTATCTTATCTTATCTTATCTTATACTGTTTTTATCATTAATATCAGTATAATTGTTGTTTATTCAGTAAAGAGTTTACTTATACTGTATGAACACAATGTGTTCTCTACAGGAACATCACATAATTTTTAAAACCCATCATCAATAAAACTTGTTTAGAGATAATGTTATGTATAGTGGGAAAGAGAGCTAAAAGTGTCAGTATTTTAGTTGTGGTATACTATTATGAGTGTCTGGTTAATAGATAGAAAATAAATAACCCAGAGTTTTTGCATAATAGTTGTAACTGCAATTAGCATTTATGTCCAGTGGGTTGTTGAGTACTTTATTATGGCCTTGTGCTCCTGCACTTTGGGTAACTGCATTACAATGAACACAATCCTTAACAATAATGTCAAGTACCTTTGCATGTGTTTGCTTCTGAGATGTGACCCAATAATCTGAAAAAGAGCAAACAATAGAGGATTTTTTTTATTATTGTTTGGATTTGGATGTAACTTTGTACAGAAGCAAATTATACCAATCATATTTGGGTTAGCGCAAAATATGTAATAGAGTATCTACATCTGTGACCAGATGTAGATACTCTAGCGGCCCACAACAACACCAAACAGATGGTAGTTATTTTCTACGTCAAGCATTACTCAACCCCACATCAACTCCACCTACGTTTTGCTGGTTGTTTTACAACTTCTCATGTCATCCCCCACAGCATCTTCACAACTGTCATCAACTGGACTACTGAGCAAGCTATCATTAATACCAGAGCAGAGACAGCTGCATTTTATGTGGTGCCATAACGGGGGAGACAGGGACTGATGACTAGAGGGAGGGGTATCTCATTGATCTGTTAATCTCACCACTACATCAATATATAAAACTATGGAGTGTACATATGGAGGAGCCTAAAGGAGAGTACCATTTTGGCAAGTGTTGTAGAGACACGAACTGGCATTACTCTGTCCGCCAATGTGTGGGAGCCTCTGGTAGTAAATTGGACATTGATGGAGGTGCTGCTTTTAGAGAGCAACACCCTTTGACATCATGTTTTGCACCTTATCAGAAAAAAGATGGAATACATGAAAGCTTGCTTTGAGTTGACATCCTATTACAACTGGCCAGGTCCTTACAACTTTCACCAATCAAAAACATTACACATAAACTCTGACTGAGTGCTAATCTGCTGACAAAAACCAAGGCTTGATTTGCCAGAGCAGATAATATAATAGTTAGAGTATAATTACTCTATTCATGCACTGTATCACTTCTTTTATCCAGAACCTAGGGTGTGTCAATCTATTCTAGATATCACCCGCAGTATGCCCCCACCGACGGCTCTTACTAAGCTCAGTCTAATATAATGGAAATTATCAAGAAGTCTTATTTTCAGAATAACAAAATCTTATTAAAACACATAACTAGAGGTAGAAGTTGCACTTTTTTAGAGAAAGTGGAAAATTGTTTTGTTTTTCATAATGGCATAAAGACTTGACTTCCCCCCACCAGAATCACGAGCCCCTCAGTGTGACTCCAGCAGAAGTAAGGAGGACGCTGAGGAGGATCAACCCCCGAAAAGCTGCTGGCACAGACAACATCCCCGGACCTGTGCTGAGAGAGTGCGCGGACCAGATCTCAGACGTGCTGGCGGACATCTTCAACGCCTCCCTCATCCAGGCAGCTGTCCCCACCTCCATGAAGACCGCCACCATCATCCCGGTCCCCAAGAGCTACGCAGTGACAGGTCTGAATGACTATCGGCCAGTAGCCCTCACACCGATAGTCACAAAGTGCCTTGAAAGACTGGTTCAAACCCACATCAAAGCCAACATCAGCGTCACTGTTGATCCACACCAGTAAGCATACAGGAAAAATCGATCCACAGAGGACGCCATTTCCTCCGTGGTCCACACTGCCCTCACCCACCTGGAGCAGAAGGATTCCTACGTCCGTATGCTGTTTGTGGACTTCACCTCTGCGTTCAACACCATGATTCCTCAGACCCTGATAAACGGTCCGAGCTCTTCCATCTGCAACTGGGTCCTGGACTTCCTGACCAACAGGCCGCAGTCTGTGAGGATTCACAACATCTCCTCCCCTGCCATTACCCTCAGCACTGGCTCCCCTCAGGGCTGTGTGCTGAGCCCCCTCCTTTTCACACTACTCACAAATGACTGCTCGCCTATCCATCCAGGCTGTCATATTGTGAAGTTTGCAGACGACACAGCAGTGGTTGGATGCATCACAAACAGTGATGAGTCAAGCTACAGGTAGGAGGTGGAACACCTGGAGGGCTGGTGCAGAGATCACAACCTCTGCATTAATCTAAAGAAAACCAAGGAGATGATTGTGGACTTTAGAAGGGGCAAGCATGCCCACCTCCCTGTGCACATGGGAGAATCTGCGGTGGAAGTGGTCAACAGCTACAGGTACTTGGGTGTGCACCTGAGTAACAACCTCATCTGGAGCAACAACACTTCCACTCTGGTCAGGAAGGCGCACCAGCGGCTCTACTTCCTCAGGAGGTTGAGAAGAGCTTGACTCGGGAGCTCAGTCCTCACCTCCTTCTACAGATGTGTGGTGGAGAGCGTCTTGTGCTCCAGCATCAATGTGTGGCATGGAAGCTGCTCTGCTGCAGACAGGAAAGCTCTGCAGAGAGTGGTGAAGGCTGCACAGAGGACTGTTGGAGTCAGCCTCCCCAGCACCACAGACATTTACACCTCCAGATGCAGGAAGAGGGCCTGCAGCATCATGAAGGATCCCACCCACCCAGCACACTCACTTTTTGTCCCGCTTCCCTCAGGCAGGAGGCTGCGGAGCATAAAGTGCAAAACCACCAGACTGAGAAACAGCTTCATTCCTGTGGCTGTGAGACTCTCAAACACACGCAAGGACAATTACAAATGAAGAAAAAAAAAAGAAAAAAACTTTCTCTTTAATATCACACTTTAAAATGTCACTTTAATATGTCACTTTAATATGTCACTTTATTAACCATCTATGCTGCTACAGCAAATTTTGCACTCCGAATTTTCATTGCTATGTCCGATGTCCCATATTGTAGATTTTGTGTTGTCAAAATCCTATTCTCTTATATTTCTTTATATTTTATTATATTATTCTTATTTTGTAGCTATTTTAAAATTGCTCTCAGGGTGTAAACTGGACCGTGGGATTAGAAATTCGTCCCACCTCATGTACCACATGTGATGTGATGACAAATAAAATTCCTTGATTCCTTGATTCCTTGATAGTTGAGATACAGTTTTCTTGTAAAGTCGGAGCTGAAAAACAGAGAGAGCAGTTTATGTGAAAATTTCTGGGGTAGAAATGATTGGCTTGACAGGGATGGCAGTGGGTGTTTATCTATTGGAAAAATTAGACATCTCAGGAATTGGTTTTGGGTCTGTGAAAATAGTCGCTTTTTTAAAACATGGTTGTAAAACTCAGAGAGAATAAAATCGCAAGGTATTGACAAAATATGCAGCCGCTGTTCTGAACTTCAACACAAAAGAAAAATCAAACTCAAGACACGCAACAGACACAAGATGAGACGGAATGCCATATTATTAAAATCCAACTGCTAGTGCAAAAAATGGACAGGAGTTTCCTGTTTGTTCCCAGGTTTGATGGAGTCGTTTTTAGCTGAAAGAAACTTTTGACTGATACAAAAGCTTGATGCTGCCCTCATGTCTCCAATGACTCTAACAACTTATTTAAAGCTCTTGCAAAAGAAAAGAAAACACACATGCACTGTATATGTAAATCCATATATAGATTGTATATATATATATGGGTGCTTGGTGCATATATTTCTTTTGCTAAACCATTGTTGTCAACTGCTGTATTTATATTACACTTTGTCCATCATGCTGTCTCACATTTGCTCGTATCCCATGCGCAACTTGTGCACAGTTGGCTCCATCTGGTTGCAAAGCAGGGGAAAAGCAGTTTGCTGGCTCATTGTTTAAACCATTTTCATACATTTGTCTTAAAAGTGAAATAAATTGTAACTGATATGAAAGGTGGAGTTAAATTACTATTTCCAAAAATTTTTTGTGGAGAAAACTAGGAATATCTTTTTGTATTTTCATTTTATAATAACATGATTCATTGTGGTAACTCATTTGTGAGAGAATTATATGATCGTCTGTGGAGTATCAGTGTTTCTTGGGGATTTCCTGCTGTTAAGTTGGATGGTGTTTGGTATGACAGAGGCCTAAAAGACATAGAGAGGAAACGTAAACCATTAAGCAAAAAACATGTCTTACCTGATCTACTACATTCATATGATCCATGTCAGGTATAACTTTACAAAATACCTGACGCAAGGGTTTTGATTTCCATGGCATTTGTGCTAAAGCAAAACAAAGGCATGCAAAGCTGACGTGCTCACATGTGATAAACAGGGGAATGACATGTCAGCAAAAAAGGCGAGGCATTTACTGTTTGTTGACGATCATTAGGGACCCAAAGGCCAAAAGTAGCAATAAACACAACGCTGTCTTTAGGTAGGAGCTTTTAAACATCTAGTCAAGGGATTAGTATATGTCTTACATTTTTTAAATAAAAATCTATTTCTGTGCTTTTGGAAATATATAAGTCATAATCAATAAGTCATCCTGTGTTTTACTCTTGTTCAAGTAGGGTAACAAAAACAGTAAATCATGATGTTGATTTAAAAGCATCTATGGTTCTAAATGTTTTTTAGAACCATTCTCTTCGGTCCTCTCTTCCTAACTTCCCTATCTTCCACCACCCCACCCTTGTTTTCTTCGCGTGTGTTTCTCTCAGTTCCTCTTCCTATATAATTCTTTATTCTTTCGTTTCACCCTGTCTCCTTCTCGGTCTCTCTCTCTCTGTCATTTTTTTCTCCCTCTGCCACCTCTGTCTGCCATGGGCAAACCGGCTGTGATGCCGTTTTAGATCCACCGTAGGGATAAGTGCTGGAGCAGAACAGACTCTGCCGTCCCAATAGGAGTTTGTCACCTGAATGCCTCAGGACCACCCAATTTATTCCACTGTGCGGGAGGCTTTATGTGTCTGTGTCAGGTGTTTGCCAATGGGTTTTTGCTAAAATAAACACAGCAGATGTTTGAATCTCTCTGTTTTTATGTCCAAATTGACATCTAATTTCTATCTTTACTTTAGCATCAATGCTTTTAACCTTTGTGAGTAGTTTTAGAACAGGAAAATCAACAGGTATTGTTTGAACACATTTAAGAGGTTTCTGTAGTTCCTAATATTAGTGATGTTTGTGCACAGTTTCTTTAACTTAGTTGACATGAAGAGTTATGTGAAAACACAAACTGTGTAACTACAACAGAACACATAAGGTAGTAAAGTAGTCTTGTCATAAAACAAATCCACAGACATTTGCTCCTGCAGCCAGAATGAAAACACAATATTTTTTATAAGTTCACACTCAGCTCATAGGATGTCATTAGTCCTAACTCAAGATTATCACTTATATTTTAAAAACAGCATCACTCTATCTACAAATCTTTTTTTCAAATGAACACATTTGTATTCAACAGTTTGATCTACATTCAAAAAAAAGTGGATAGAAAAACTACTAAACATAAAAAATAACCCCCAAAAAAGCTTTATGATGTGCCCAAAAAAGTTCAATTAGCTTCATAAAGTTAAGCTTTATTACAAAACTCTTTAAGGTCTACAGGGGAAAATCTGTTTTTAGGATATGTTTTTTTTTTTTTTTTTTAGCAGTCATACTACTTTGTGGTAATTTGTGCAGTATGCACCCATTCCAGTTTCGGTGGGTGGGTGTTGGTCAGGTTGGTGGTTTGCTTTTCAGTAGAACCCTCTCTGTGAAAATGTTCCTCTAATCGCAGTTTTGTCATTTTAGAGAACAAAGATTTGAAGTCATAATTTTTTTGGGGGGGTTATGTGTTGTTAATGGTTGTTAACCTTCAGCAGCCTCTGCAACATCTTTAACCCATAGCGAAAATATGTAAATGTTCACTAAATTATTTTATTTTTAAGACTTAATATCACGGATTTTGTAACTGAATTTCAGTGCAACATTGTTTTATTTATTTTTTAACAGCATTGCCACTGTGAGACTTATTGGCCTCCCTGGTGTCAAAACCTTCACAAACCCCTTTGTGCTGATAAGGTAGCGGTTAGTCTTGACTATTATCATTGTATTGGGTTACTACAAAGAGAGAGAGGAATTTTTACACATTCATTCTTGTATTCTTATGTCCAGTTTTCTTCAGCTCACTTTATTGTAGAATTTACAGTAGGATTGTGAACTGAGATGACCTACAGAAAGGTTGCTTTTGTTGCCATTTTATTTATCGATCATTATCCTGTTAACCTAAAAACCTTTTGTCAGTTTTCTTGATGCAGCCATCATATTTCTGCTAAATATTTAATGAAATTTTCTGTACTATTATAGGTTTCCCAGGACATTATTAATAAAAGCAGACCCACAACATCACAGAGCCTCAACCATACTTGTGAGGTGCCAAATATATTAATATTTTAGCACGATTTGCTTTCCAAAGACTTTTAAGTTTAAGTCTGATTTATATAAGAATCTCTGGTTACGGACGGGAGATTAAGCAAAAATTCAACACAAATGATTTAAAAAATCTTTGAACTCAGTTAAACAAATAAAACGCTGGTAAGGGAACAAATCCTGAATGACTGAGCAGTTCCACATAAAATTATTTTATTCATATTTTGTAGTGACTGTTCAATGTATTTATCTGGCACACACAAAAATCGCCAGTTTTCTAAACATTCAATAGAAAAAGAACATAGAAATCAACGATGAGGAAAGATGTTGGAATCATAATCCTCAAATCTATTAAATTTGATACCTTGCTGAACCTCTTCTTGCTTTAATGACATGCTTAATTTTTGTGTGTATATATTTGGTGTTAAATCCGATCCCATTCAGGGAATTTTAACAAGCTGGACGTAATTAAAAACCTTAACAATGCAGCTGAATGAAATACCCCAAGAATTGTTACATTTTCTTTAAACCTTTATTTAGTTTAAAATATATATAAATATATAAAACCTTAAATAAAGGCACAATTTGAAATGAGACAAAAAAAAACAGGAAAATCTATTACAAATGTATATATTACAAAATTATCTTACTTTTAAAAAAGGTCGAAAATGGGGGTGGGAGTTTAAAATGGTCGGAATTGTGAATGAATTTCTTTCTTTTTTTTCAAAGGGTAGTTGTAAAAGTTGTTTTGCTTCTGTGGGAAGACTAACTTTTATCATTTCACAACTTAAAGGCAATACAGATCTCTTGTAACATGTAGTTTTGAAACCCCTTCTAAACATTTATAAAATTCCAATAAAAAAATAAAAAAACGTGTTCTGTTGTCTCATCCTTTAAATCAGAAAACACACAGAAATCAGTATGTACGTTAAATTCTTTTGTAAACAGTCGTTACAAGGGTAAACTTCATACATTATTTCAAATGTATGTCTTTTAACCTTTGTGGAAGTAGAAGAGATAAAAATTTGGTTTTCATTTTCTTTATGAATATTACAGTACAAATGCTTTCCGCTCTGGATTAATTGAAAACATATTAAAGCTTGTGTTTCTCATCAACTTATTACTACCTTGTCAGAGCCATTTCTGATCAAATATGGTTATTTTTAAGAAACTGCTGATTAATTATTAAAGTCACATAGCAAGAGGAATTGCCATTAATACTGTTAATTAAGTGTATTACACTGAGAAAAGCATCATATTTTGAAAGTCAGGTTTGTATCTGCTGCACATTCTAGTAGCAAGGAAGTCCAAAGTGAGTAGATTTTGTCATTAAAATCATTAAGAACAATCAGCATTCATGTTTATTCATCATTGTCCATGTTGTTAGTCAAAGGCAACCTTAAACAAGGAGGATTAAAAAAAACTCTTTCTATGATTGTGTTTCAAATTAGAGGAGCATAAAAACGGAATGCTGCTTCTCCATGTTTAGTTCAAAATTGGATGCCAAATTCATTCGTTATTCCAGTTTAGGCCAGAATGTGGCAAAATAAAATTTTAAAATGTAAAATTTTGCAGAACCTGCTTATAGAACCTGGTAGTTTTATAGTTTTTTCAAAGTTGAATCCGATCCCACCAATATGTTTACAATTGGTGGGATCGGATGAAATTGTGTTACAATTTCTTTTTTATGAATCTCTGTAACCATATAAATTTGATTTCAGCTTGAGATGGGATTTAAAAAATCAATTCCTCCCTGCAATATGTATATCCAAACAAATATAATCCCTACATGTTTACTGCCGGGTGCTTGGCTGATGATGTGATGTTTTGAAGCATAGAATTCCCACCGTCCTCGAACCCACCATCCAGTATGGTGGGAGAGGCAGGTTTGTTGACTCAGTTGGAGCTCGGGATAGCAGGAGCCGTCGCTGACAAAGTAGCTAGCAATGTGTTGTAGTTTGAGCTCCTCATTCTAAAATACTTCAGTTATGTAGTTTTTATGTACGACCTTTAGAAAATGAGCGCCGGAAAACGGAATTCGTGCGTTCACAAGCAAAGCCAGATGTTAGTTGGTTTTTGTTAGCTTAAATTAGACGGTTGGCGAAGATCCACGTCTGAAGTTCCCCCCAGTAGGAGCGACATGGCTAAAGCTAGGCTGACCGCCGCCAGAGGTAGCTTCAGCCAGGTGTAGCCTGCCGATGAGCCCGCGTTAGACATGGCCCTGGTAATATTTCCTCCGGGTTTCAGACCGTAAATAAGTCTAGTTTATTCGGTGAGCGACAGCAGAAAGCGGCGGTTATTGTGAAGCTCTCTGGTCCAGGCTTCGTCGCTGGCCTTGAAAGTTAGCATACGGCTTCTAGCTGCACGCCAACAGGGTAAGTGTACAATAGATGTTACCTTGGCAGTTTTTTTAAAGGTGTATAACCCCGACCCTCATGAGTCGTTTAGAACTGTTTTTTTAATTAATAAAAGTATTCCAGTAACATTAATCAGTTTTTTTTTAAAGTTGGGAGTCAGTTGAAGCAACAGCTAACTGCAAAGATCACGGCCTTGGTAAGTTATAAAGCTAAGTTTTATTTAATGTTTTGTTTATGTCGTTGTTTTTCTGGAGGCAGATGCATAAATATATATATTTTAGAAAATAATGAAGTGTTAAACAGGTTTATAACCTGTAATACTTTAAAAGTATTGAATTGGCTGGGTGGAAAACATGCATACATGCAAACATCCATATTGTTTATCAGGTACTGTAAAAAAATGGGGAACTAACATTTCTATTCTGTGATATGGTGTAATTAAAGTGAATCACTGTGCTGGAAATGCATTTTATGTACGCTGTCATATCATCTGAGCTGTTGTTTTGGGAAAATATTTGATATTTGAATGTCATACATATCAGAACTGTGACCCAGAACTTATACTTAAAAAAAAACAAAGTTGTCATAACCAAAACAAACACACGTTTAAGTGAATAGTTTTAAATGTTAACTTTTGTGTCTATTTTGAAAATGATTTATTTTGTCATTGGTAATAGAGAACGTACGAATGAAACCATTCAGACTGACCAGATCTAGCTGTCATCCAAGTTTTGTGTGTTTGTTTTGGATGTCTGATTCACTTATGGGGCTATTTTAGACTTCAAAATGGATTACCTTGTCCTTTTAATACTGGTTGTGTTTTACCAGGAAGTAATGCCCGGTGCATGCTGCGCCTTTGGTCAGTCCTTAGTTGGACCAAAATTTCCACTAGCTAGCATATCCTCTCTTTCTTTATGCCATTACAGTATGTATATGCTGAATCGTAAGAGTTTTTAGTTTCTTAGTTTTTGCACTTCTTTTTTTGTTTGGTTTTTTTAAGATTTTCTACACACTTGTTGTTCATTGTAATCCCAAAAGTGATCAGTTTGGGCTTATATATAGAAAGTAACAGCTGCAGTTTTAGTTTAAATGACAAAACATTTCTGTTTTATCAATTTCAAAATACAAAAGTGAATTGGTTGAGATTGAGGTACTCCATTCAAAGATTGTGTGATAGATTTGCTCAAGATATGTCTAAAAAAAAGAAAAGACAGAAACGGCAACTCTTAGGAGTGCTTGGGGGTGAATAGTCTTTACTACTCCTTTCAAAGCTCCTTGAGAAAAAACTACCAATACAGACAGGAGCTCCATTATAAACATTTTGGATATAGACGGATATTTATACTCTATGGACTGGGAGGAATATTTTTCATACAAAATTAAAACGGTTATATATATATATATATATATATATAACATCTGATTAAATGGTAGGATAGATATCTCCATGGTCCACTTAGAAAAGAGACTCATGACTACGTTTCATAATTGTCAGTCATGAAATTAGATTTACAAATTTTATAACCTTTTTCTAGACAATAGTTTCTCTGTGCAGCAGCTTTATAAAAGAAAAATTTCCAGCGCTTCAACGTCTCGTACACATGTGCCCTCATCATTATTTTAAATTTATATCCAGGCCAGGCAGCAACCATCGGCCCCATCTCATTTTCCTTTCTATCACGGTTTAGGTGGATGTTGCTGATGGCTTCCCCACCGGCCATGGACGCTGTGACTGACTCGTGCCCCACGGTCCATCAGAATGGGACCGCCCATCGAGAGTCTTCAAATACGAGACCAGCTGCTCCCGTTCTGAGGCTTCATTTCTACCACAGCAGCCAGGGCGAAGCCGACAGCAGCTTTCTCAGCTACCCACCCGGGGACTATGTGGCTGAGGAGCTGTCTATAGATGCAGCCAAGGCGTGCTGTGAGTACTACAGACTGTGTGGACCTGCATAAAGCACTCCATTTGTGAAGGTTTTCAGACATTTTTAAGATCTTGTTCTTATTCTATGCGGGTGGGAGGGGGGTTGGACTGGGACTAGATTTACCTGCATGTCATGTGTTTAAGGGTAAACCAAAACACACCTGACATTTTAGATAATCTTTATTGACCTGTTTTTCACCTGTATTGGTACTTGAAACAAATAGTTTTCTTTCGCATATCTTGAGGCATATTCCACCTAATTGCTTTAAAGCACCTCATTGGATGGCACAACAGATTGCACCAGCACCAAACTTGTGGTCTGTTTGATCATTTAATGTTACATCATCAACTACGGCGCATGCTTACAAACACTTTTTTTTTTTTTGTTCACAGTTTCTGTTTGTTTTGTTTTTTTAATTCCAGGTATATCACCCCTGTACTACAACCTTTTTAGCCTTTTTCGAGAGAAGGACAACTTGTGGTTTTCCCCTAACCATATCTTCCGGCTTGATGAATCAGCCTCTGAAGAAGTTTTTTTCAGAATACGGTAGCGTATTCTGAAACCTCAACCTCAACCTCTTTTTTTTTTAATACATATTTTCATGTTCTTTGAATATCGTTGACCTTTTTTTATTTCTTGCTCACTGCAGGTACTACTTCCCTGGCTGGTACAGTAGTGGTGCATCGCGGGCATATCGATATGCAGTCAAAAAAGGGTCAGAAAGTCCCGTCCTTGATGATTATGTAATGTCCTACCTCTTCTCTCAGGTAAGTTATTTTGTGTCAACTTTTATATGACCTAAACTGAACTGGTGCGTTCTATATGATTTGAACAAATACATGCGGGAGCTTGGAACGTTGCCTTACAGTCCTGTTTTGAAGATTAACCTTAATATAAGTGTGATTGGTGACAGTAGTTGCTTCTCATCTTTACATTTAATATAGCAGAACGGTATCCATAGATTGCAGTTCAAACGTTTTGTGTCCCTTCTTCTTCGCGTTAGTTTAGAATTTTTTGTTGTTACTTAACTTGGAACAAAACTTATGTTTTTACAAATGCAGTTTAGTTAGAAGAGACTTTGAGCACATTATTAGAATCAAATCACATATGTTTTGTTGTGAGCTAAACTTCCTTTGTGCGGCCATTGTCCGAACTTGTCATTGCTTCCTGTATTTGTCTGAGGGCATGCAGCGCGCACAGAAATCATACATTACTGGAAACGGGCTGTTTCCAGTAAAGGGCAGTAGACGATGGAGCAAAGCAGGAAGCATCTCAAGGCTTAATAGTAACACTAATTGAAAGTAACTTTGCTTTGGCGTTTCGTTGCGAAACTTTGTTAAGGATATGAAACCCTTTATGAACATTTCAACAAAAAATATAGATGTCATTATTATAAATTGTAGCTTATCGGGGGAAAAAAACGTATTCTTGGCAAAAGTGATTACACTTTGTAGCAGGTTAAAAGTTATTTTCTACAATTTGGGAATAAAACAAGCAGGCCCTTATTGGCCAGTACCGGTTTACTATTTTGGTTTAAGAGCTGACCTGTGGTGTCTGATTCTTCAGCGATAACACATACTAACTCCCGCGTGAAACCGTACTTCTCATACCTCTCATTAAGACGAAAACTTATCTCAACAGAAATTTTTTCTTGACTGCAATAAACCTGAACAATTAAAACAAACACCGTTCTTGGATAGAAGTAGTGGATTTGAATCAAACTGAACGTAATACAAATGTAATCATATTTTTGCATTAATATACAGTTTCCTCAAGATTAGGTTTTACTCAGCTAAGCAAGAAAGTATGTCTTACAAAAGGCTGCATGTTGATCTATACACACAGATAATAAAATTTCTTTTTTTTAATTTTAATTTTTATTTTTTTGCTTTAAATAATGTGATAAACAGGAAACTGGAAGAAAAAAAAAAACCAGGAAACTGGAAGAGAGAAAAAACAGGAAACTGGAAGAAAAAAAAAACATGTTTGTTTTGTTACCGTCTGATTGATTAAAACTCCCACATATGTAACAATGCTTGTGCTGTAGCTGGTGGTAAACTGTAAATAATTAGGTAAATACTTAAAAATCTTTTGGCATTCAGACAGTAGAAACTGTGGTGGAAAATAGAACTAAAAAAACGTAAGCGTGTTTCTTTTTTCCTCATGTTCGTGAGCTTTTCTAAGACATGAATATTTTTATTTTTGCGACGTGCAAAAAGAAAAAAAAAACCTACGTGAGGTTACTCTGGATCCCTTTTATTCTCTCTGGCCGTAGCTTGTACCAAAGCCATCTAAAGGTTTTCCTTGATGCGTGCCGTTCAGAGAGAGCATTGTGCACTTTGTAGTAAAGGGTCTGCTTACACTTGGCCAGTCTGCCAAAAATACTAACAGTTAGGCTTTTTGCCTAAAGCAATGCGATAGTCGTTTATATTATTAACACAGCAAATTAACCGAGAGAGCTGAGAGCAGTAAATAAGCAAACTGGTCTGCCTGAGAACATGGGTCTCGGTTCACTTGGAAGGAAACCTTGGTGCATTATGTTTATGTAACTATCACCTCAAATTCTGATTTGTTCTCTGCACTCCTGTATGTTTCTTGCCTGCTTATGTTTGATGCACAGTTGTTAGCATCGTTGCGTTGCCACAAGAAAAGTCCTGGGTTTGGCCTGAGGTCTTTCTGGATGTAGTTTCAATGTTCTCTCTTTGCATGTGTGGATTTTCTCCTGATGCTCCAGCTTCCTCCTACAGTCTAAAGAACACGGTTCGGTTTTACTGTGTGGCCGGCTCTGGGGTCCCCCATGTCGACAATTCTTCATGGACTCTGTATGGGATGCAGCTGAGTTATGTTTGCTGGCGAGTCGAGCACAGAAGCACAGTTCTTGTGTTGTGCGGGTGCGTGCCAAGTTCCGCTGGCAAATCGGCGTCTCTATGAAGGTCATTGGCAGAAGGAAGCAGGAAGTGCTTTAACATTTCCTGGTGAATGACGGCAATTGTCATGGATTTTTTTAAAGGAAACTTCATGACATGACATCCCAAAAAATATTATGAATATGCAGTACTACTTTAACAGCTAGTTTTTAACAGCTAGTTTCTTTGGCAGTAACCGTTTGTGTCAACGACTGCATTCTGAACATTTGTCCAGTTAGCCGTCTTTACCATGATCGCTTATTGACCCATTTAATGACTCAGGAAACCTTTACAGGTGTTTCGGGATAATTAGCCTATTAGGGTGTGTCACCACGGGTTTCCAATGTTTACCTTTTTCATCATATAAAAATGTTCTGAAACATTTATTTTGTTTCCATCACCAGTAAGCCATTATCATTATAAAAACAAGAAATAACATTCTTCACATAGGTCCCACTTCTTGTAATGAGTCTACAAAATAAAAGCTCCACTATTGGACAAAACATTGTTCCAATTTATTCATCATTATGTTTTATTTAATAAAACTTAAATTCGACTCGCCATCTTGACATCAAGCTGCATTGTGTTTTCATAATATATCTATGTCATCAAATTTATATGAATTAATGTATAATAAAGATATGTAAGCAGGACAACCTGAACTCTGCGCACGAGAACACCAACCTCTTAATGTTGAGGATAAGGTTTGGGTTGGGCAGCTTTGCACTGAAGGTTTCCCAGAAGGAGGGCTAGGCTCGTAATGTGATTATCGAGTATAAAGTTCTTCTGAAAAATACAATTCTGCTTATTCAAATATGCTCATCGAGTACACTATTTATATCATACTCTAGGTGTTAAGTATTTTGCTAATTAAAATGTTGGACTTTGTTTCTCTCGCATTACTGTATGCAGTGGAGGAACGACTTTGTGAACGGCGTAGTGAAGATTTCCAACTCCCACGAGTCACAGGAAGAGTGCCTTGGTATGGCTGTGCTGGACATGACCAGAACGGCAAAGGAGAAACAGATGTCCCCTTTGGACATCTATCACAACACAAGGTACTTTAAAAGCAAAAAGCTGCTCTTCAAAGTTGTTTCTAAATGTTTTCATTGGTTTGTTTAGTTTTTAATGCTATTTACAAGCACAGAAAATGCTACATTTAACATTTGAGACAAACAGTGATTCAGATCTCCTGCAATCTTTTCCAGTTACAAGCTGTTCTTACCAAAGGAAATGAGAAATCAGATACAGGATTGTAGTTTTTTAACTCGCAAGAGGATTCGCTTCCGCTTCAAGCGCTTCATCCAGCAGTTCAGTCAGTGTCGGACCACGGTCCGCGATCTCAAGCTCAAGTACCTCATCAGCATCGAGTCGCTGGAGAAGGCCTTCTACACAGAGACCTTT
This sequence comes from Orestias chungarensis, assembly GCA_032876305.1. Classification (NCBI taxonomy): domain Eukaryota; kingdom Metazoa; phylum Chordata; class Actinopteri; order Cyprinodontiformes; family Cyprinodontidae; genus Orestias; species Orestias chungarensis. Next base: position 445,357 of record JAVLVB010000547.1, on the reverse strand, counting down.
CAGGTCAAAGAACCTGCGAGCGGACAGCTTATCATTCTGGTCGCAGCAGACACTGGGATCCAGTGGCGTCGAGAGAAATTAAAAGATTCCGACGAGGTCTGTAGTTTAGGTGTCTTTGTTTTTTTCATGATGCAGGACACTAAGAATTGACTTGAATAATTATTCAAACCCCTTAAAGTTTATCACATTTTCCTATGTTGGATCTACAACAACAGTGCGAAGTGTACAATATTCATATTGGTATGGATCATAAGTAATTGTAGTTGTAACATGACAAGATGTTTAAATGTTGAAGTGAATTCCTTTACCTGACAACACCTGTGTTGAAGCATAAAAACCACATTATAGATGCTGACAGAAAACAGGTAAAACACCAATTAATCAGAAAGACGGGCCAGATTCAATGATGATTTTTGTAACTGTCTTTACTTAAAAACATTTAATTCTTAAAAAAATTTGTAGGAGCTGCAGACATTGTGTGACTTCCCCGATGTCACTGACATCAGCATCAAACAGGCCAGCAAAGACGGCGTCGCAGAAAGTCGGCTGGTCACCATCAACAAGCGAGATGGGAAGAGTCTGGTAATTTCTCCGCATAGACCTGTTTCTGTCTTCCGAGGTAAAATCTTTATTTCAAAATGTCCTACAGAATCAAACTGATGTTGAATGCGACTGTGTTTCTAGGAGCTGGAGTTTCCCAGTCTGTGTGAAGCCCTGTCATTTGTGTCCCTCATCGATGGCTACTATCGACTGACGACGGATGCACATCACTACCTTTGCAAGGAGGTGGCACCTCCCAGGCTTGTTGAGGCCGTATTTTGTCATTGCCATGGCCCCATTTCGTAAGTAAAACGTTAAATAATTACGTATTCTAAAACTATGCATAAGTCCCATGGCTTCCAGTCATCTTTCTAAAATGTATTTGACACAAAACCTACCAATATGGAGTATACAGAACAAAATGTAAAATGAGGTTGGGTTAAATTATGAGAATGTTTCTCTTCAGGCAGTATCAAAATGGGCTTTTTTTGTCATGAAAGAGGAATAATTCATACATTGCATATGCATGACTTGTTGTAAAGTCTTAATCTTTAAAAGACAGAAATATTACCAGCAGTAATATCTGGATTTCTTATTCACTGCCTGTTGTTAAAATGTGTCCAGATTAATAAGTCACTGTATTTAATTGTTTTTCCTGCAGAATGGAGTTTGCTGTCAGCCGACTTCAGAAGTGTGGAGAGAAGCGAGGAATGTACATTTTGAGATGTAGCCCAAAAGACTTCAATAAGTATTTTCTAACTTTCCCGGTGGAGGTGAGTTCTTCCACTTTTTATAGCAGCATGAATAAAACGTTGTTGAATGAAAAAAAATAAATCCAATGTTGTGTTCCCGGGATTTGTTTTTGACCTGTCTTCCCTTGACGTGTTTTGTCATGTACATCTTGTCCCTCTGTCTTATTTTGCTCTCAGAATGTGGGTATTATGTTGTTGGTGAAAAACCATTTGTTATGCAATGCGTTGCAAGGGCAGGACACCAATAATAGGATTCTTATTTTTCTTCTCTTTAATGTTGGGTCTCTTCATCAGTCGGATTAAAAACCATTTTTATAAAACATATTTTAAGCTACAGTAAAACAAATGACTTTTCTTATTATCCACAGAAATAGACACTTTATTTTTTATGTAAATCCCAATAACAGCAGTAAATGACTGAGTAACTTTCTGGGCATGTGTTACCACAGCCGTCCTGATAAAATTCCTCTTTTAGATATTTTCTGCTACCATTGTCTTTTCATTACCAAAGTAATCACAAATTTTGCCAAATATAAAATAATCATGATATTTACTCCGTGTTAAACTAATTGGTCAAACTGGCTCGAGCCACGTGTCTGTGGTTCTTCAGTTTCTGAGCGCTGCATCGTGTCTGCTAGGTGTTTGACTCGGTGGATTACAAGCACTGCCAGATCACCAGGTCTGCCGCTGGCGAGTTTAACCTCAGCGGAACCAAGAGAAACTTCAGCACCTTGCAGGAGCTGCTCAGCTGTTACCAAAAAGAAACCGTGAGCTCAGACGGCATGATTTTCCAGTTCAGCAAGTGCTGCCCTCCTCAGTCCAAAGGTAACGCAAAAGCCAACAATTCAAATGAAGATGCAGTGTATTTTTATTGAAAATAAACAGAGAATATGATAAATTGAGACATGAGTTTGCTAAAACAGAGAGAGGCCGGAGGACTTTTGCAGTATTGGTACTTTTTTTTGCATATTTGAACAGTAATCAAGCCTCGTGGTACTATGTGACAAGCCAGCAGTGTCACACAGTAGAAGTTGGCTACAACGGCCCATCATAAAACTGACGGAGGAAAATTAACAAAATAGTTTGTGAAAGGTGATTAAAAAATAGCGAAGGTGCTTGAGGCAAGGCGCTGTTGCTAGCAGAAAAAGAACAGGAAAAAAGGCAAAGCAAAATAGCTGCTGTGGTGAATCCAACATGTTATTTGTCTTTTATTTTTTTATTATGAGTTTAAATAAAGGCAAAAACCTTTTTGAAAAGGATTTAGCTCCTAAACCTGAAAATTAACAGATGTTTACAGTTTTAAGAGGGTTTTATTGTATAATAAGCACACCTCAGTGAATCATTTGCACTTTTTATTTTTGTTTGAATCTCACAGAACAGGCAGTGTTGACATTAATCTTGCACAATGTATAAATAAACTGAATTTGGGAATTGTTTTAACACAATCCATTAGAAGATTAGCTGCAACAACATAGGTTGTCTGAGCAATAGAGAAATGATTAAACCACAGCGGTGAATGACGCCGCAAAAAGGATGGCTACTACAGAAAGTTCAAATGAACGTGCATTTCTGTGCTTTCAGTTTTTTCTTTTTCATAACTAGGCTCGTTAGATTTTAAGTTGCAGAACTCAATCATGAATGTAAAAGGATAATTCAGGTATGATGATTGAGTTAGTCTGAGGCCGTTCACCTACAAATGGACATATCTTGCATACTAAAGCCCTTTATTCTTGCTGCTTTGATGGATATTTGTCAGATTTGCAGTAAAAACAAAAAACAATAAATATTTAAAAGTACATTTCATGACAAGTTAAAAATATGGTCACATAGTATGTTTTTTTGTTTGTTTTCATTTGTTTTTCTTGTCTAGAAAGAGTTGCAACAGAAATGAAATGTTCAGCTAATGTCATAAGATAAACAGAGGTCACTGCACAAAGTTCATCTTACAGCACAGCCTCTGTCTGTATTGTATCTCTGTAGCCTCTGTATTATTATCTCAGTGGTTTCGTTCTAAACTAACGTGATTATCGTTTTTTGTTTTTTTTATTAAATCATGGTGGTTTTCTATATCTCCCATTCTTATCTTAAATGATACTCAAAGAGCCTTCTCACAGCTTAAATCGGATTTGGCAAATTCTCAGCCCTGAAAGTAGCACGATTGAAAGTTTATTGATTCAGTCATTGATGGGTTTAATCCAGTTTACAAACCCTGATTTTGAGTTTAATTCATACGTTTAGGTACAGAAAATGATGACGAGTCTAAACAATATGGTGGATGACGTGACAATAGTTGAGTTTCTCTCCGGTGATAATTGTGTTGTCACTAATGTTGGAAGCAGGGAAAAGAGTGGCATCTTGAGTCACTTTGTGAAGAACCAGATTTTAACATTAAACCAACTAAGTCAGATCGTTTAAAAAAAAGAAATTAGCTCTTGTTAAGTCCGGTCAGTATCTTTTACAAAAGCTTGCTATGTAACAGTGGAGAACTGGCGACAGGGTCAGGGGACCAAAGTGTGTTCCAAAGACTGGCCTGTACGCTTTGTTTAAAACCAAAGTTGAACATGGTTGTGAAAGAAATATTTCAGAACACATGGTGGGTTTTTCAGTTTGCAGCTGCAGACCAGTCAGGCCAACTGTCCTAATCCGGTCCATCACTAAAAGCACAGACATGTGCTGAATCACATTTTGCTTTACATAATGCGGATTGCTGGATGCTTTTTATTGTCACTTCCCCCCTGAAAATAAGCTAGCTGTGGCCTCTCAGCAATGCAACGCATCCTGCCACAATAGAAAAATGGTTTTTGAATTGCTTGACATGTAAAACCCACTGTCCATGGAAGTCTAGGACCTAAAGTATTTGCTAACATTTCATTGGCAGAAACTACAGCGCACCTTCAGCGGTTTATTAGAGTCAACAACTGAATGGATAGCAACTATTTTTTTGTGTTAGACTCCATGCTGCTGTTATGCAGTTGGCCATAAAGTTTTGCCATATATATTGTGGATGATTTGCCCTTTTTTGATGTTTAATGCTGAGAATCCCAAAACTGCTGTAAGAGAGTACATAGTCAGAAGTTACTGTGAAGCAGTCTTGGCCGTACTTTTATAAAGTGTCCTCTAAAGCAATTAAATACCTAAGCAAGTTAACCTTAAACAAATGGATGTCTCCCTCTTGTGGTGGCATCTGTAATTAAAAGCTACTCCTACAGATTATCACTGGGTTGATGTATGTGTAAAAAATGTAATGTAAAAAAATGTATTAAACAGTTCACGTTTCATGTGCAGGTCAAACCATTCCACAGCCAGTGTGTTTTACAGACCGGCGAAAGCATGGCCTGTCCAATATTATGTAAAAGAAATTCAAATGATTTCTCGTAAACCTAAAAACTCACTTTGTATGATAACATCTGCTTTGACAAACTCTCTTCATGCATTTTTTTTGCCAAATTACCTCTGTCAGCGTAAACGTTCTGGTGACCAGCACCGAAAAGAAAGTTCATAGGAAAATTACCAGTAACCGGGGACCTTCAGATGCGCCTTCCTCCTCGTTTTCTTTCGTAATTTTACCAGAAGTAGTTTCCACCGAAAGGGATTAAGAAATACTCCACATTTCATAAAGCTCTGTCTGATAGCTCCAGCTCTAAAAGGCAACACTTAAACGTCTGTTTGTTTGTTTATGAAAAACCCCACAATTAAAAAAATAAATAAATGTAGTGACATTTTTCATTTTGCCATCCTTTTCTCCGAACAGAAAAATCCTGCCTCCTGATCTGCAGGAGCAGCAAAGGTTCAGAAGTGCCTGTGTCTCCGTCACTGCAACGGCACAACATTAGTCAGATGGTGTTTCACAAGATCAGAAAAGAAG
>JAVLVB010000547.1:383445-424089 GCA_032876305.1 Orestias chungarensis | reverse complement strand
CCACACACACAATTAAGACTAATGTGTACACCTTTGTTAGTCAGACTGTATCCGAATGCATTTGAGTGAACATTTGTCATCTTCTGCTTCCAGGTACAGGTATTTCATTCTCATGGATCCCTGCTATCAGCATGGTGAATCACTACTTTTCGAGGTGGCGTCCGTTAGCCTACGCCATCGCTAGCTCAGGGGAGTGTGTCTTTGCCATCGTTTTTAGTCCTCTATTCAAGTGGCTCATTGAGACGTACAGCTGGCAGGGAGCGTTGCTCATCATCGGAGGCCTTCAGTTCAACCTGTGCGTTTGCGGCGCGCTTATGAGACCTCTGGAGGCAAATCGGAGGGCTTTACAAATAAATGGCGAAGAGGGTGTCAAAGACAGTGCTGCTACGCTGCCATCGAAGAAGAAGGCAGTCTTCCAGTGCTGCCTGCTGAAAAAAACAGAGTTTCTTTTCTACATCCTGTCTGCAGTCTTTGCAGCCGCAGGTTTTTTCGTGCCAACTCTTTTTCTGGTGCCCTTCGCCAACAGTTTGGGGATAGAAGAGTACTGGCCAGCCTTTATCCTCTCCGTTATGGCTGTAGCTGACCTGGCAGGCAGGCTTTCTTGTGGTTGGCTCGCTAACATGAGGTATCTAAGGAACCTGCAGCTGCTGACCGCCGTAACCACTCTGCTGGGGGTTGTGCTGCTTCTGCTGCCCATCAGTTACGACTACTGGTCCGTCCTGGTCTTTGCATCCCTCTATGGCTTTCTCTTTGGATGCATGGTTGCCATTCACGTCACCTCCATCGTGGACATTGTGAGCTTGGATGGCTTCGACAGTGGACTCGGGCTCTTCATGCTGTTCAGGAGCATTGGAGGCTTTATTGGTCCACCTGCTGGAGGTAAGGAGTTATTGTGAGTTTTAAAATACTTTTTTGGGGTGACTATAACTACAGCAATCATTTTCAGCTGGGGAGCTATTGTCAAAGCGCCATGTATTGAAACCTGTCTCTCCAAGTTACTCTAGTTTTCATAAAGTTGGGATAAATATTTTAAAATGTTTTTTTTCTGCTACCATTAATTCCTAATCATGTGGAGCCAATCAGTCTATTTTAAGCAAAACTTCTTACTACTTAATATTTTTCTATGTCACAACCTAATACAAAAAGGGTAATTAGCCGCTTTGAGAAGGAAAACAGTTGCTAATGTTCCCATATCACCTGCATGCTGCGTTCGTTGAACCTTTTCCGAGCCGACTCGGCTCTCGGATATGACGTCACGTTTCCACTTCGAGCGTTTTATTAAACTCTCCGACGTCCGACTCGGAAGACATGAAGAACACCAGGAAAGCTGTTATTGCGGTAGCATTAGCCGAGTACCACGCGCTCCAGTTTTCTTTATTCCCCATGCGATTTTTACTTCATTTCATTGTTTATCTTCTGCTAGCAATCCGTCAGCAACACCAGTTTTAAACAAGTTTTTGCCCCAAACCCACAGTTACGGATGCAGAAAAAGTCATATGAGTAATTGAAATCGTCATTTAAACCAACATAGTGGTCCAAACGTAATGAAAATCAATACTGGCAAGTGACACTGGGCGCAAACATCTTGAAATCCAAGTCGTACATTTTCCTCTGTCTCTTCTGAGTTCATCCGAGAAAGTAAGAAAAACGTCCGAGTTTATCTCGGGACGTCCGAGCGTGTCGCTAGGCCACGTTCTCGGACGTCCGAGTCGGATGGATAAACGAACGCACAGAAACCCATAAAATGGTATGAGTAGAAAAAAGCCGACGTTGCATCCTGAACGTGCCACGCCAGCTCGCACTGTGAACTATTATTGTGGCAGCAACGTGCCACCCCTCACAGTTGATGGGGTCCATGAAGGAAACCTGTTAGAGGGTCCAAAAGATTAAGGACCAGCTTAAAAATCACCTCCTAGTACTGTGGTCTTTAGATCCAGGCTTTGGTTTCCAGTGTGCTGCAACTTTTAGATGCGTCTCTGCTTCAACACCCGTCGGTCAAGTAATCGGGTCATTAGCACTACTTAAGAGGACTGGACTGATACTGAGGAGGTGATTCAGCCATTTGATACATCTAAAAGTTGATGGAGACCGGTCTTCTAGGCATATGTTTGAAGACAGCTGCTCTAGCATGACAAAAAAATGTAGACCTAAATCCATTTAAGACACTGTGGCAAAACCTAGAGACTAATGTTGGTAGCTGTAATCTAAAGAAAATCTCACGAATATTAATACTTTAAAAAGAGAAATTGCAGAAGCAATAATGATTAGGTAATGAATAAGATAAGGCAGCACTCTGTGTTTCATTTTAATCTAGTGTGCTTATTGTGGGTTTGGTTGAATGACTGTTGGTTTAATAGTGCAGCTCAAAGAAAAGATACTTCACCTTAGGAAGGACTGGGTGAAAGCAAAAAACGAGCATGTTTGAACTTGCACAGCTCTGCAATACACATGAACTGCCAGTTATTTGGACGGCACTTCTGTATGCACATATGATCATAGAAGCAGAGGGAAGGTAGGAAGGAGTGTGTAATTATGCACCACAATACTTTTTTTTTCTTGGCTGCATTTAGTTGTTTTTGGCCCTGGATTTGGAATACATTTTTGTTAGATCTATATCATCCAATTTATGGTAGGTGATCAAACATTTGATGGATGTTGACATTACAGCACTGAAATGATTCATAGTGCACTTCTAAAGGTATCACCAACATCATGTTGTTCACCACTTGTCCGGGGTCAGTCTCATTATTTTTATTTTTCAATGATTCCAGAGGGAAAAATTCAATTAAAACGGTTTCCGTGAAATCAGGAGGAAAAGCTTCCTACATCAAAATGATTACCAATAAATAAAAATAACTGTCCCACCAGAGTAAGTCAAATTGCCATATTTTCAGCTACGATTTAAAAAAAAAAATAAAAAAAATTCAATCACTGAGCTAAACTTCAACATTGATGGTAAAATGAACGACTGAGCTTTTCATGCGTCCATTTCTGGTGGCGTGGTTTCTCTCATCTGACCCTGTGAGGATTACAAGCTGAAACTGGCCTCGCATCAAAGAAACCTCAGATGATGTTTGGTTTAAATCACCTGCGTGTTTTCTCTTCTTCTTGGGAGGAATTGCTCAACGTTTGCTCTTTATAAATATTCCATCTGATACATCCCAAGCGGCACTGGATGTGTGTTGCAATAGATTTTTTTTGGCAAAATGTTGATGAATGTTATTTTGTTCAGAGTTCATTTTGGCTAGAGGCTAAAGTAGGGCCAAGTACGTTTTTACGTACGTTCTCGACACCTTTTTGTCTTCATGTTTTCAGTCAAACGAAGTCTAATGAATCCCCTTTCATTGCAATTTTCATGATTATGTGCAATTTATATTTTTCGACTTTGTCCAAGCAAACTAATAGTGTTTATCAAGTCAGTACTGATTTCTCCAAAAACCTGAAGATTAAATTTTTTGACAGTTTTGCCATTTTTGTGGGAATCTAACCATTCTTTATGAAATGTTTTACACAAGAGCTCCATCTACAGGAGCAGTTATTGTCCCATCAATGCACGCGACGCAGATCTATGCTATTCATCAACAATCTTCCCGGCCAAACATGCAATACTTTTGGAACAACATTAATGTTCACTTTAATCATCTTAGTTTAGTTTAAACCTATTCACATTTTGTCAGGCTTCAACTATAAATCTTAATGTGTTTGCGGGAATTTTACATGGGTGAAAGATGCAAAGAGGAACTTACGTTTTAAAGCAGAAAGAAAATCCAAAATTTCACTCTTGCCAACAACTAAACTTGGGCTTTTATGCAAGGAAAAAACAGGTAGAGACGGACGTTAAAATGATGCCACACTTTTCAGACTCCTTTTTGTCTAAGAAATTACAAGAAATATTATAGTTTTTACTTCACCTCAGTGAAGTAAAAACTGGTCTGTCAAATTAAAAACATTGAAGTTTTTTTTTTTTTTACTTGGCAATATATGAAGAAAAAAAAAATACAAGAGTCATTAATGCTCTGGCTGTCCACTTTTGCTCCAGTAAAATTTAGGTTGAATTAAAAAAGCTTTTAAAGCATTTTTCTCCTAATGTAGCGTGTCGAATTTGTACTTTGTTTTCTTTGCAGGCTGGTTGGTGGACCAGACTAACGACTACAGCGCCGCGTTCTACCTCTCAGGCTCCTGCCTGATCACGTCGGCGATGTTCGTCGTTCTGGTCGACCGGCTGGTTCAGAGGAGAAAAGCTGCCGAGGAATCGGGCAATCGGACGATCAAGTACAGGGATGAAGGGGCACACTAATTTTAACTCGAGGCCAGTGTATGAAGACTGTGTGGATGCGGCACCATTTTCGCCTTGAACGAGTTACAGAAGAGTTAAATTGTAGAGTTTTGTTTAGTTTTTAATACAATTTGGAGGAAAAAAAACACCTAAAATGATCACGTGATGATATGTTGTTTTTTTGTTTGTTTTACTGAAACTCAACTATTTAATGCGAAGCATGGCGATATAAAAGAGGTATCTGTTGTTGGTTCTTAGGATTCGCTACAACCTTTTTTGCCAAGAACTGCATCTAAATCATCCCAGTAACTATTGATTGGTGCACGTCATCTTGGAGGAGTTTTGATTTTGATTTTGTCCTGTCAATACTTTGGCTTGGTCACACTGAAGCTTTTTACCGTTTATTGCTGGGGAGGCTTGATGTTTAACGGTTGTCATCTTGGTGACGTGACATCCGCTGACACAAGTTCGAAGACCTTTAGTGATAAAACTTGACAAAACAACTCATCGTCCTTATGTAGCTAGTGTAGCCCGAACCGTGATACGACCACCACCACGTTTTACACACACTGTAACTTTTATGTTTGAAGGTGCTGCTTTCTAACAAAATATGCACCAAAGGTTGTTTTTTTTAAAGCTTCAAAGTTTTATGTCTGATCTTAAATAAACTGCAGGACAGTCGGTCGTTTAGTGAGCAGCGACTTTCTTAGCCAGTGAGACATGTCGGTGTTTTTTGTTGTGGTTATTAGGATGAATTCGTGAACACTAAGAACTGTTGTCTTTTTTCAGTTTGAATGTTTGTTTGTTTTTTTCTTCAAGATTTTTTGTTGATTTCTTTAAATCTATCAAGGAAATGTATGGTTAACTAAATCAGGCCACCAGCGTACACTCTTCTATATATATATATATATATATATATATATATATATATATATATATATATATATATATATAGAACTTCTTTCTGTACATCTCCGACCATGTTGTTTTTATCAGAGAGGAAAGAATATGCCGTTCAGACACGCTTCTTCTCCCATTATAACTGGAATAGAGCAGCTTTAGGGCTGGTGCAAGGAAAGGTTGAAACTGGTAACAGATTATTAAAGTTTTTCCAAATCACAGGTTTGTGTTTGTCCTGGTTCTAAACCTACGATTCTGCTGTCGAGTGAAAAGCGGTTGAGACTCTCTGGTCCCCTTTTTGTTCTGCACCATCCAACAAAGCAGCACTAATGCTAAAAGATGGCAGGCGTGGAAATGTGACTAATCCTGAAAGTTCTTTTCATCTTTAGGGCTAATTAATACAGTGTCCTCTGGTGGGAAAGAGGAGAAAAATGTACCTATAAAGGGAAATGAGCTGACAGTAAAAGCTAATTTTTTAGGAGAGGTCTATAAATGAAAGGATCTAAACTAAAAAGCTATTTGTCACAAAGTCACATTTTTAATCCAGCTTTAAAAAGCTTCTGACCTAATCTCTTAACCGAGATCCTGTGGCACAAACTCATTTTGGTGGCTTGTATTCATGATCTCGTTCTTTTGGTCATTACCATAGATGAGGGTAGGAACACGGATCGACTGGTAAAGCAAACATTTTCTTCACCACAGCAGACCAGTATGAAATCACATCACAGTATGAAACCGACACCAGGATGTGGACGTGCTCAGAGTGGTATGTGCTACACAAACTGCTCAGATGTTTGGACTGCCGTTATGCAATCGGCTCAGTGTGTGGTCACATGGTTGAAGTGCTTGTGCTGGAACTGAAATAATAGTTCCAGCAAAGGAAAATGTATCATCCGACAAAGTGTTTCCTCATGAGATCTAAGGGTAACCAAGTTTAAGCCCTCACATTTGACACCGTACAGTTCTTACCTATTTTATGCTCTTCAGCCGCTGATTGGATACACTTAGCAAATCTTTACCTACATTCACATTTCTTATTCATTTTGGTTTATTTTGTAGCGTCAAATAGTAATAATACCATCAATTTGTAACATTTTTACCATTAGAATCCAAATTTGTTATCCACAAGACGTCTATTTCAGTTTATTTAAATAGCACAACTGAAACAAGTGTTTTTGTTTAATTTTACTCAACTAACTTGCTGGAGGCAGTTATGCTATGTCAGCTGAGTAAGAGGATAGCTATGTCTGAGGCCACTGATATCAGTTTCTCAATTTTTTATTTTTTTTTATATATATTTTTTTCATTTCTTGCTTTAGTTTTCACCCCCTTGATAGAGCTCATGTTATTTTTGGAGGACATGTGAAGCAAAATAATCTGGCTTTACACCTCGTACAGAACTAATTAGGTGTGATTCTTTTCAAGTAGTCCTAGCATGACTTTCTTAACTAAAAGCCAAGAGCTTCACTTACAAGGGAAACAGTAAGCGCGTCGAGGGGGAGCAGCATTGCATTCCCTGCGAAATGTAAATGTCGGCACACTTGCAAACAAAATCTCTACTCGTAATTGATAGAAAGAAAATAAGAGTGGTTGTATTGGATCTCTTTGTTTTCTTTAAGTCTCAATTTATTCATCTTAGATAATGATACTTTTGGTTATTCTTTGTATCTTTATTGACAGACGCAATGGTTTCACTTGGTTTTTCATGTATTATTTCACTCTTTGACAAAACAATCCGTACCACCGCTAAACGGTAGTCCTGAAATTACTATTTTGTGATGTAGAAGAATATACAGTATTTTCCTGTTTTCTAACTTAACCTTTGATATTTCTTTATAAAGTTTGGAAAGTGCTGAAGTTAAAATAAGTTTAACTCAGTGAAACATCACAATGGAATTAGCTAAAATTAGGAAATTCTGCTATTCATAAACTGATGGTAATATTTGTTTCTCATAACTTTTGTGTTTAGCTGTTTTTCTAGACATTTCTTTAGTATTCTGTCTGTTCTTTATAAGGGATCCTCCTAAGATCAGATGCTCCATTTTAATTGAAATGCTTGTTGCCTTGGTTGTAGTATCGTTTAACATTTGGATATTTGCTGTTGTACTCTTCAGATTAAGCTTTTGTTGTTTAATTAATCCTATTTGATTACAATATTTTTATTTCAAATTAATTTTCGATAATACATAGTATTAAGAATTTTAAAAGCCATTTAAAGGCTATTTTAAGTTTAAAATGTATAAAATGTAAATGTATGACTGTATAAGATCACCTGGTGGCAAGATTCAAGTATTTCAAAACACAAACGGCTTTAACACAAAAATGTTTAATACAGACATTTTTTTTTCCCCTACATAGAAACTATTTGGATTAGAAAATGATTATTTAAGTGTTTTCTACTAGGTTGACGTCACAAAACACACACACACACAAAAAAACGGCTTACAACAATGGATGCACATTAACAAAAGTCTACAGATACTAGATCTTAAAGAGTCTTGAAAATCTGGAGGTAAAAATTTCCATTTCATAGAACAATGAACAGTGGGATGGGGGGTGTTTTATAGCTGTCGGAGGTGAAAAGACATCAGAAGTTTGTTGTTTGAATCATGACACGGGATGTTGAGTTTAGGTTTGGAGAAATCTGAAAGTGAAAACTTGCACCCTTTGGTCCGTTTGAATAGTTAAAGTTGGGACATGCTTAACCCAACCTCGGTGCAGTCCCACAGAACCTTGCCCCAAAGTCCACCTTTTAGACTATAACAGATCTCCCATCCACTTAAGATGACCAGTCATGCTGGCGGTCAAAGAGTGAACTCTAAACTGGTTCGTGTACACTTAGACCTCAATAGGCTGCTAAAACTCGACACCTCTTTAAAATACATCTACATCCAGTTTTCCATCATCAGCTTCACAGGTCTCATGGTGGTTGGAAGTCTGAGCTTTTAGTATCGTCCTCTGGGGCTGGCTTTGAGACCGCACTGCTGACATTGTCTACGAGGAGGCCCTCTTCTCCTCGTATGGGGACTCGTAGACCTCCATGGGTGGGCAGGTGCACACAAGGTTCTGGTCGCCATAGATGTCATCAATCCTCGAAATGGTTGGCCAGAATTTGGTCTCAGGCCTTATGAAGGGCTGTTGACGAAGACAAAAAACACAAAATAAGTTTACAATCACATATATCCCTTCATGCTCACATTTGTTTGAACTTCCCTTTGAATAGTTGGACCTCAACCATGTGCTTTTTGTGTTGTATGGTTAAAACAAGGACATTTGACCCCTCTTCATCAGTGCAGCATTGTTTAGCATTTAAAATTTAATATTTCTCTGTCTCAGAACCAGCTTTTTAACATTGTCCATTGGATAATACAATATTTTAATAGAGCTGAGGCTGGGCAGATTTCCAGCATCTTAACATTAGATTAGACGGACCATTAGATCATATTTTATTGATCCCAGAGGGAATTTGAATAATACTCAGCCTAATCCATTCCAGCTGCAGGTTTATGTTGAATCCATGTCATTTGAACAGCTAATAGTTTGCAGTTTCAGCCAACTGTTTTTTATTGAGATGGAGTTGAAGGATTTTGAGCCACTCATCCACAAGTAGTACTGCCTAATATACAGTTTCACAGCATAGTACCACCACCAGCATTTCCAGATGGTACGTGGCAGCAAATGTGTCTACTACAAAGTGTTGGAGAAAAGGATTTCTGTCTTGGTCTTTAAACACAGTCTATGGCCAAGGATATTTACATATTTTTTGGTGGCTCTTTCGTTGGTCTTGAACATGCTAAACAACTTTGTTTTTGCCCGGGATTTGCTTCATGTGGCAATAAAAAAGTTTTATCATACGACCATACTGTGGACAAACGTATATAAGTTTGTGGTTAATCAATGAAAAAAAAAAGGAACAGATTAAGATAATTAATTACAAGCCATTTCAAATTGTCATGCCCATAATCACAAGAAGATTTGGTTAAAATCCTGTACACTTAAAGGAAGTTACACATTGGGTGACATACCATTCATAATCCATAAGGTTTAATTCCATGTCAACTCAGCACTTTGCAGCTTCTCTGAAAATTTCTTCTGAAGTGTATGAGGTCAGACACTGGTGTTGGACCAGAAAGTGTGGTTCAGGACTCTGATGTTACTCCACGCAACAACATCATTCAGCCATGTCATTACAGCCGTTGCTTTGTCAAGTCTTCAGAAGGCTATCCACAAACAGGTTAGTATGAAATTGTAAGAAATCTCTTGATATGTTGAAGCAGTGAGTTTCTTTGGCTACAACTGAGTTGAGCCAAATGAAAAGGGCCCCCTTTATAGTTCCTTTTGCACCAAACTTTACCCAATTAAGGAAGTGCTGTTTGCCTGGCAAATAGTGAGCATTGGGTTTGTTCTTTAAACAACTCGGACGTCCGGCATTGCTCCTGAGACCAGTGGCACTGTGCCTTACATCTCTGTTTAACCATTAAAACCTACTCAGTGAAACCCTTTATGCACTAATCTCGAGCTAATCAGATGGTTAAATGAGGTTTGGAGGTCTGTAGCTGCTGACCCTGCAGAAAATAGCCAAGCTCTTCACACTATGTGCCTCAACGTCCACTTACCAACTTGCTGTCTTGTCCAAGTACTTCTACTTTATTCCAGTCAACCATTGGTGGAATTATTTGTATACGTACATTTAGTAGAAAAAAAAAGTCACACATGGTCTCCTGTAATGGTACTATACTGGAATTCCCTGAGCCTTTTACAGTGAACCATTTATTCACAAAATGTTGGTAGAAATACCCTAAATGCCAATTGCTGGATTTATAAAACCCACGTTGTCATGGAACCTGACTGACACACTTACATTTGTGCGTGACCTAAATTAGTTGGGTGAGCAAATACTTGGCATTGTAGTGTAGGTTTCACAGCAATGAAAGAAGCCTGAGTGGGCTTCCATTATAACCCAATCTTTGTTTAAATGCAAAGAGATCAATGGTTTAAAATCCTAAGAGGACATCTGCTATCAACAGTAAACAGTGTTGACAGTTGAATTTGACCAGTAGGACAAATTCACTATGGCACCATTTGTACTGGTAAAACCAGAGTGACTTGAAGCCAATTTGCTGTGTAAAATGAAAGGTTTTGATTGAGTAATAAGCAATCTGTTAGAAGTTTAATACATTTTTTTAGGCAACTATTCAGAGAGCCAGAAAAAAATAATTTGAACCTGCAGTGCTCCGAGAGCCAACACTGACTATGTTATATTTGTGGATTGCAGACCCTTTAAAAATAGACAATATAGGTCCACATAAGACCAGCAAGGATACAATATAAAAACTGCTAATGTGACTTGAACCAACTAGCTTTACTAAAAATGAAAGGTTAAGTAAGACTATATATATAAACTGATAATGCTGATCGTTTTCTATCATTTCCTATTTCACCACTAGATGGAGCCATAGTCAACTTCATTGACTGGCCCAGCCATAAAGCTGCTGCCTTTTGTCTGGAAGGGATCACAAAGGTCGCAACATGAGGACACTCACCAACGGGAAGGCAGCGTATTCCCTGGAATAAGGTCTGTCCCAGTTTGATGAGGAGATACAAGCCAGGGAGTGAGGCGCCATCTGTACAGACGACAGCAAGCAAAGGAATGAAGATTCAATTTAACAGGAAATATGTAAACACCTTGCAGTTATGTCAGCGTAATACATATTTTCTTCCTTTTCTGTAATCAAGCGAGAGTACCTTGAGCGGGTTGATGCGAGAGTCCATCCTCCCCTCTTCAATGTCTGCAATCTCCTGTCGAATAGCAAGCAAGGCGTCACAGAACCGGTCCATCTCAGCCTTATCCTCCGACTCGGTGGGTTCGATCATGAGTGTTCCAGCCACCGGCCATGACATGGTGGGTGCATGGAAACCTGCACAAATGCCAACTTAAGGTTTATTCCTCTGAAGATCTACAATCGTTTTTGTTTTGTTTTTATTAATGAGTGAAACACAGGTGTACAATTTATCATACCATAGTCCTGCAGCCTCTTGGCCAAATCAACAGCCTCAATATTTGCCGTCTTCTTGAAAGGCCTCACATCCAGAATGAACTCGTGAGCAACAAAACCTGCCAAGAATAAAATAAAAACAAGTTTATCACAACGACCTCATGTGTCTCAAGGTCACATTTATTGGTTTTTTTTTGTTTTTTTGTGGACATCCTTTACCTTTCCTGCCTTTAAAGAGGATTTTATAGGGACCTTCCACCCTCTTGGCCATGTAGTTGGCGTTTAGGATGGCAACTTCAGTAGCATGAGTCAGGCCCTTTGACCCCATCATCTGAGAAGAATAAACAATGAAAAGAGTTGAAATTTCACACCTTAAACTACCCATTTGAAATTTAGCCTTAAGTAATAGTACGGCCTTAAACATGATATCAAAATTATTGTTGTCCAGCATAATTGTCAATAAAGCTTTAAATGGACTGGCTCCAAACTACATTTCTGATTACCTCCATTTTTATAGTCTGTCGCGCGCTCTGAGGTCGGGGGGCCAGTCCCAGCTCACGGTCCCTAAGACTAGCCTTAAAACTAGGGGGGACAGGGCGTTCTCTGGTGTTGGTCCCAGAATCTGGAACGCTCAGCCCCTCTGTGTTTGAACTGCACCCACTATGGAGTGTTTTAAGTCTCATCTGAAGGCACACTTTTATGCTTTGGCTTTTAACACTGCATGAGTTTTATGGTCCTGTGTCTTTTACTTTACACTCTTTTTTTTATCATGTATTTTATATGTGCAGCACTTTGGTGGACATGTTCCTGTTTTAAAATCTGCTATATAAGTAAAGGGGATTGGATTGGATTGGATTGGATAATACTATTTAACCGTACACTTATTTCAAATGTACTCAACTCTGAGTTCCTTAAATTTATAAAGTTTATTTCCTGAATATTTGTGCCGATCAGAATCTGAGCACAGCCGACCTTAATGTAAGCCCATGAGATTGGAAGAATGGCGCTGGAGCCCCACGGTGCGGCGCTGATGGTGCCCAGCGAGCTGCTACTGTTCACTGAATGCATGGCAACTACTGGGTGGCTGGGCAGGAAGGGGGCGAGGTGGGCCTTCCTGGTGGTCAAAACATACAGTCAGGTTCCACAACTTAAATAAAATAACATATTACAACTAAAACATACACATTTAAGGCTATATCTAAAGTAAATAGGGGAAATCTTCACCCGACTGACATTTACACCAAGTGATTAAACACTAATACAAAAAAGATTCCAATTTTATTTACACTCCTATTGGCCCCATGCCTGGTCCTCCTCCACCGTGAGGGATGCAGAAGGTTTTGTGCAAATTCAGGTGAGACACGTCAGAGCCATAATCGCCAGGTCGACATAGACCGACCTGAAACCAAAGCAAAGAGCAACTTTAAACGTCAAAACTAATAGCTTTGTGGAGAGCTCTTCAAAAAGACTCCAATATATTAATCTTAATTGCATTACATATTAAAGAATATGTCCTCAAGTAATTCCCATTTTCAAGGGTAACCTAAGAGAATTGACCATATCATATTTTGGTCCTATTGGAAGAGTAACAAATGCCTTATTTAAACAAGTAAAATTATTATTCAAGTTCAGTTTCAGCATGTAAGCTCTGATACTTAGTTAGACATTTAGACAGTATTCCCACCTCCGAAAGAAAAACTGGTTTATCAGCAGTTTAGCAACTTGCGTGTAACCTTAATCCAGGCAGCATTTTATTCCCTGCAGCCATAGCAGTCAAGTGTTCATCCTCACAACAGAAAGTCAATCAACCTACCTGTGCGTTCATGTTGGCACCGTCCAGATATACTTGTCCGCCGTTTTCGTGGATGAGATCACACACGTCCCGGATGTTCTCCTCAAACACCCCGAATGTGGACGGATATGTGACCATCATGGCTGCCAGGCTCGCTTTGTGTTTGTCCACCTTGGAGAGAACAAACCGACCAATGACACAAGTTGATTTTAAAATATAAATCGTTAAAATCTAAACGGGTCACACTTGCTGTTCATTCACCAAACCTGTTGCTTTAATGATTTATACACAAAGTCTTTGTGGTCAACGGTAAAGTGTCTTTATAAAGTATTCAAGTTCTTCAAGCTTTGTATTGTTAGAATAAATGGGCATTGCAAAAGGGAAATATAGGGATTTTATCAAATAAATTAGATAAAAATCTAGTCAAACAGAGAAGAGAATGTGTGATGAAAACATTTTTTACAAATTAAGAAGTGCATCTGGAGAGAAGGAAAAAAGAAGCAAAGAGGAGGACATTCTGTAGACATGCTCGTCACCAACTAAGAAAAGACGATTATAAGAACTCCTACAGCATGTTGAAGAAGGAGCTCTAGTGAGATGAAAGCAAACATGAAGCTTAAGCCGGATTAGAAAACCCTAGGCGGCAGGGAAATATCTGGAAGTGCACATTAATCTGAACACGGCAATCCTGTCATGAAATATGAAGTGTGCGGCATAATGCAGCGCACGAGGCAACCCTGAAGGATGGTTGGCGACTGCAAAAAAAAAGTAAGACTACGGATGAGGTTCCTCTTCCGTAGACATACCAGCAAAGCTGCAAGAGGCTGGTTTAGAGCGAAAAATTAGCAGAGAATCTGTGGCAGCAGTTAAATTTCTACTTTACAGATGGTTCAAATGCAAACTGATTAATTTATCCATGTTTGAGTTGTCAAAGTAAAATAGGCAGAAATGTATATTTTCCGAAGTGCAAAGCTTTCTGAGCGAATTGTTCTAAAATTTAATCAGCAGTGACAAAAGTGTGTATTTATATTAAACAAAAATTTAAAACCATGTTTTTTCTTTCAATTTATTATTATCAACACCGTGTGTTAGGTTATCTCGTAAAATCTCAATAAAATACATGATTTTGTGATTATATTGAAAATAAAATGCGGTGTAAGAATTTGTGTGTGAGCAAGTTGCTGCATTATGCTGTCAACACTTATTCCTTTGTTCTGTCTCTCACCAGGGCCTTGAGGTGAGCCAGGTCGATGTTGCCATCTTTGTCCACCTCCACCACCTGAACCTTCATGCCCGCCATCTGAGCGCTCGCCGGGTTGGTGCCATGAGCGGATTTGGGAATGAGGCAGACCTGGGAGATCACAAGTGCCAACGTTAAAAAATCAAGACCATAAAGGAGCTCTTAGGAATGTAAACCAAATGTAGGTTGTCTTGTATTTTTAATCTAAAAGCTTTACATTTGGGCTGCTCAATGAACACTTTACAGTACAAATATCCCAAACAGGTTTGGTTTTTGCTAAAACGGCGTGTGCTGGGCTGTCCAGTTTAAACTCTGTGGCACAGTACTCACCCCTGGTACTAATGAGTAACCTGCCTGTTGGCGGCTAATTGATTGCATCCCTTATTAGGATGACACGTCTGGCATTTTGCAACCAAGTCCAAGGGAACAGCGGTGAGTTTAGACCTGTTGGTCGGCCAAAGTTTACAGACGAGCAGCTGGGGGAGTCTTGGAACATCCAAATATGGAATCTTGAAGGTGGATGGCCTGTGGTTGGATCACATCGCTTTCGGCCCCTTTGTTTGCACTGTTGTCAGATTGGACCTTGACTATTAGCAGGTATCAGTCCGCTATCTAAGATGTGCTTATGTTGAAGGTATTGAAAAAAAAGGCAAGAGGAGGGGGGGGGGGGGATCGTGGAGTCAGCTGTTCTTTAATCTGAGGCCGTTTTTTTTATCAACGTTTTATGACGCCAAAAACCTGTTAATGAGCGATGTCAAAGTGACCCATTTTAGAAGCCAACATTCAGGAACTTGCAATAAACGTCCTATAGTCACCCGAGATCAGCGAATCACCTCAGTCAGAGGAACAGAAGGTGTAGGGTGATCTTTGGTCATCTGATATGCAATCATAACACTGGCTTTGATTTCTAATTTCTAATCTTGGAGTAGTTGAGGAATTATTTCCATTTTACTTTTACAAACATCGGCCCATTTAATTACAGTATTTTGGGGAGTAAAACACATGGATGATGTTGTAAAATAATTTTTTATAGACAGCAGCTCCACATTCACCTTTGTGCATTCAATCTTACAGTAATGAGCTGCAGCCATGAATCCTTATCTTGTCTTTACATAGATATTTACATCCTAGCTCTGTTGAACATCTGAATGTTTAAATGTTATTTAAATGTTATCTGAGATTCAATATGTATTAGGACCACTTTGTCTGAAAGGCATAAAAAGATCAACATGTATTAAATCCTATTATTCTCCAGATATTCCCACTCTGGTGTTCTGTCTGTTTACATAGTGTTTTTTCACTCTCTACGAGCCCACTTACACTTCTGGAGTGCTCTCCCTTTGAGTTAAGGTAGGCTTTTATGGCAGCCAGGCCAGCATACTCCCCCTGAGCGCCGCTGGAAAACAAGGCAAACACACTATGGTCATGCATCTCACATATAAGCCCGTCAAAGTCCAAAGAGCAGTCTGCAGTACCAAAAGAGCAAAAGACAGACATGAAAAGCTAGCTTCATGATAAACCCTCTTAGCCAACACTGATGATAACAGCAGGGTGTGCACTTTATCAGGAGAAACCTGGGAATGCATGAAGTATTTAGTGGCTAAACCAAGATACTAGTATGCTGACAATGGTCTTCCAGTCGATTATGTGACAAAGAATCTATAATAAAAAATTATAAAAGCAGCTTAGGATGAAATAGCATCTATTTTGAAATTGTCAACTACATCTGATAAAACTAGTTAGTGAGAGCACTACTTAAATATCAGCCTTCAATGCCAGCAAACTAAAATGTTAATGATGAGAGACAGAACACGAAAAGTGCATCTAAACCGTTTCTTGGTTTATAAATTCTTCAAAAGCACATTTGTCTGGAGAGCAGATACATTTGCGCAACCCGACTCTAAAGTCACGAGGAATGCTTCTATTAACTTGGCACAAATAGATAATTTTTTATGGCAATAAAGCTTTTCAGCAACAGATCTTAAACTGTTAGCCGCTGTGCTGTTCATCATAAATTGTGAAAAGCTAGCGCAGAAAAGGCAATTTGTGGGATGAGCAGTAGATTTGGGAATCTGGGTCGTGCCCTTAAAAAGAAAACAAAGAAACGCCCAAATACTTCAGGCTGAACATTTTATTCTGCAAACGACTCCTAAATATTTGGCATTGGATTCGCTGATTATAGGTTAAACAACTGAAACAAAATGAGATTCGGTAACGTGTTAAGGAACTGTAGTCAACCACAACAGGCTCGGACTATCGTGCACGCTCGTCACTAGCTTGGGCACACACTGCTGTGGGATGACATTTTATTTCTAAAACAGCCTTTGTGGCAAGTTTGAAACCTTTGACAAACGCTCCTCTGCTGCATTGACATGTTTGATCCCCAAAAGTCTAGATAAAGGATTGCGACTGGTCGCGGAATCTAATCTGAAGCCTCTCAGCAGCTAGATTTTATCCAAGGGTTGAGAAGGCCAATTTTTTTCCCGTGGAGCAGATTTTAATCACACCGCCCTCACACTGTTTCAACATGGCCGACAGCTTTAGTCCCTCTATACTCTGTAAAGGACAAGGTATAAGACCCTAAAAAATCCAAACTTCCAGAGCTAGAGACGTAATACCATTTAGTAACAGATACTATCTTGATTTGATCCAAAGCTGCTAAATGTTATACCTGCATTTAAAAAAAAATGGGTCATCTTAACTCCTTTACTTTATCCTTAACTGACTCCTATTAAAGCCATTTAGCCTATAAAATAGATGGATGATATATTTTTCAGATGGCAGGGTGCCAAAAGGAATAAAACAAACCTTGAATCAAAATGCAACATGTGTGTAAATTACCAAAAAAAACTGATGATGTAAAGGTTTGTGGCCTCACCTGTTCGGCTGGAAGGAGATCTTATCGTAACCCGTCACCTCACAGAGATCCCTCTCCAGCTGCCGGAAAAGTTTCTGGTAACCCGCAGCTTGATCCAAAGGCACAAATGGGTGGATGTTGGCAAACTCTCTCCAGGTGATTGGCTGGGGAAGGGAAACACAGTCGAGACAACTTTCTAAACCCGAATTTAAATTAGCGAGCAAAAAAGGAAAACAAACTCTTTATGTGTATGGTGTGGATCCAGTAAGTAAAGCACGCACCGTGCTGCAAGGCACTACTGATAAAGATGTACAAATTCCCCATAATTTATAATAATCCAACAAAACGCAGTCGTCCCACCAGTAATGATATTTTCTGCTGCTAATTAATTTTAAACGTATTAATACTTTTACATGTCTATTTGATTTTAAATGATTTATAAAGTGCGCAACACTTTTACAATAACATGTATTGATCAGACTGTTCCAATTTGTTTTGTATACGCCATTGTTACAAATAATTTCCCTCTAAAGATTAATAACCATCCAGTCCATTTTTTTAATGCATGCCACGGTTAATTTTTTTATCAAACCTTGAACTTTGAGTTGAAGCAAGTGTCGAGGACTTTGGGCGATACAAACAATAAGTGAAGCAAAGTTCATCTGAACCACTCTTCCAAATGGAAATAATATATTTTAAAAACAAATCAATCCCAGGCATATTTGAGTGATTCGATCTTCACATCCTTACTTAAGTAGATTTTTCAGACGTTTTTCCAGACATTTTGTCATGTCTCTCATTTTCTCGTATTTATGCCCGAGGGAAAATAGAAAGTGTGCAGCTGATAGTTAAAAAGTACCCGGATATTCCGAAAACTTGACATAAAAAGAACACAATTTAAAAAAACACATCTATTCAAATGGGAGTTATTAGAAAATGAAGACAATTTTTTCCAAGCATAGATTTTTTTTTCTGCCCGGATTAATTTACTGAAATCAAAAGTTGGATATTTATTAAATGTTCCGTGTGAAATTATGCCACTGCAGTTATGTATTAAAAATATTAAAGGCACCTTTACCAGGGGTGCCAACAACAAAACTGATCAACTCACCATGAGCTCAGATGAACTGTTGAGCTTCATAGTGCAGGAACCCTAAAGAAAAACAAACAAAAACTTGAGTCCACTGTTAAAAAATACCTTTTATGCATTTATATTTAAGCATCAATGTTTTTAAGACTTACTAGGGGTATCATGCTGTGCACCAAGGAAATGTCTTTGTTTTCCAGCCGCTTCATGTATCGGACAATGTTGGTCTCAGAGTGATAACTGAATGAATGACATCACAAACAACCAAAATTCAGCTGCATTAAACCCAACAGAGGCCTTAAAGGGATGGATGACGAAGCGCTCTCGCACATATCTCAGTGATCAGGACCAAAAATGAATGGACTTCGACTTTATGGCTCCTTTAAAGATTACATGGGCGACTTTTAGAAAGCAAGGGCAACTTGCATGAGGAGCATTCAGTCGATCACTTTATCACAACCACAGGCTGGAAGCAGCACAAATCTGTTCATTTCAGCACCAAACAAAATCTGCTCAAAACCCGGTTTAATCTTCTGTTAGGTTTCCTCTATTTAAAACGTAAACGCATATGAAAACATGACAGTAACACTTTTTATTTTTGTTGTATCATTTTATAACCACTAAGCTACTTTATTCATGCAACACTAAGTAGAACAACTGCAATTACAATTTGCAAGGCGGCCAAAAATGTTAATTTTGATTTAAAAGAATCATGTGTGCTTGCATAGTTAAGTGGAAAACGGCAAATGATTTGTGCCGTGCTCAACCAGTAATCATGTTTGTAGATTCTTCCAACCTCTGCCAGAATAATCACGGGTCTCTGGGCTAATTCTCTAATAAATGCTCTCCTTGCCCAGTCTGCCACTTCAAATGTGAACAACCAGGTCTTGGTAGACTTACAACTCTGTCGCTCTCTTTTCAGTTTGAGATCACAGATTTATCAGCTCTAGCAGATGTTCAAAACTTGACATGTTGTTTTTAAAACCTGCTGCTGTTTTAAAGTCCCTGACCTGTCTCCTGTTTTGCTTGGCCTCCTTGATCCAACAAAACCCTGAGATTGAGATTAGATTGCGTACAGGCAGACTTAGTTTACCGATTTGATGACCTCTGAAAAAAATGTAGTTGTACTGGCTTTTATTTAGGGGTATTAGAGTGAAGAGGGCTCATTACACATCAAAGCCATAGTCTTATCAGGTTTGTTTTTGTTTTTTAACCTTGCCTCATCTGCCTTACTTCTTATAAGTAGATACTTCTGTGCGCTGTGCTGTCACATAAAATTCTAACAAAATATCCAACAAAGTTTTTGTTTGCAATGGGACAAAATGTAAAAAAAGGATTTGGGGGATAGACATCTGGAAGTCAGACATGCACTGTAGTACCAACAGTAGGGCTAACCTGTTGAAGACCTGGTGTGTGAGGAACTTGCTTGTCCTCTTAAAAGGACTTCCCATGATGCCCTTCACCCGCTCACCCATCTTTTCGGCAATCAGTTCCTGCAAAATGAAAACTTTCCCATTCAATCACATAATGTGTAGGAATGGGATTACAAAAAACATGTGTCACTAAATAAATTACAAAAAAAGAACTTGGTTTAACTTACAGCTGAAGATTCACAACCAAACACCCAGAGCAAGTCGTCCAAGTCCCTTTCTGTCACTGTTTCATCCAACGAGACACCCAGCTATGTGTAGACAGGTTTGAAATTATACCAATAAAGCAGATAAAAGAGAAAATATACTCAACTTAGAACATGTAGGTTTATTAAAGCCCCAAAGCTGTGAAATGATAACACATCCAACTCCCCTCAGATATCTAATACAAAAGTAATAGAACAGTATATAGGTGATAAATTATTAAAGATATTTGTTACTTTTCTAGTTTGCTACTCTGTATCCAAATTACTTTATGCAAAGCAGTCTTGGTGCATAACTGACCAGGGTGTTTAGCTGTTTTTGTCATTATTTAGTTCTTTCTTTGGAAGCCAAAGTGGCTTGTTTCCATATATTTGTACATTCATTAGACCAGCATGAGTCATGAATTCCCTATCAACCTTCATTTTATTAGGGTTTGTTAGAACAACAAATACTGAGATCATGTTGAAACCAGAAAAATTTTGGGACTTGTAATGGTCTTGGTATTCAGTTGCCTTCCCTTTCAGTGACTAAACAGGATTTACTCCCGCCTAAAATCACCAGTTCTGTGCCTTCAGATACACGGGGTTACTCACCACTCCCTCAGAGTAGACTCGCAGGTTTATCTCTCTCTGCACGGCTCTCTCCAGGATGTCTTTGGCAGCCACGCTACAGTTTACCTTCAGGGTGTCAAAAAACATGTCACTGTGCAGCCGATGGCCCGCTCTCTTTAGACCTGAAACAGAAGATGAAGTTAGTTTAAGAAATGTTTTCCTTTTAATGCTTCTATCCATAACCCAAGCTCAGTAAACAAAAACAACAACAAAACAATAGAGTTCAAGATACAATTATACAACGGGTGCCAATGGCGCGTCCTCTTACGTCACAGCAACTATTACTATTGGATGTACTGGTGTCATGTAGACACTGAAGTAGGATTTTGAAGATGTCAAAAAACACAGAATGTCCCATGAAGCTTTATATACTGAATTGGGAAAGTCACTGACCCATAACCAACCTTGAGTTAACATTCAGTTTTGGGTATTTTGTGGGAATGGACAGTTTAGACCCAAGCTTGTCAAGCTGTTATCACTATGGCTTTCTTTTAGTGGTACGAAAAAGATGTGTTGCCATTAATCATTTACAAATGAACAAATTACCTGTGCTGCTGAGAAAACGACCACAACCAGCCAAACAATGCTCTGTAAAAGCACACTGACTTTCGATTTGTCAGAAACTACTAAAAACAAAAGGTGGTGGTGGGGGGTTAGAAAAAAAGTCAATAGTTCACAGTAGGAACAGATGCTGATGACTGTGAACCAGGAAAAATCGTTTCTTAAGTATATCGGTATCTTTCCATATTTTACATTTTCAAAACCTGAAGCGGCATGTTTATTTAAAAGGGTTTAATTATTTGTTGACGAATCAAAAAAATCTGTTTTTTGTTTTTCGTAAGTTCACTGAAAGTACAACCACGTTACACAAACTCTCCTCGGGACCTTCCTATTAACTCAGATTCTTCTTTGACAGTTTGTTAGTTCAAATGCAACATATTGTGAATGGACCAGACGGAGATGCACCGATAGATAAATTTGGACAGACCCCAGATTAACACCCTATAATCCTGGTTAACCATCACCAACACACGATTGAACAAATACCACCTAGACAACACCCTCCTTTAGCCCCCTTATTTCATACTAATATGTTTAAAAACGTCAGATGATGTTTTTCCCGATTTATTGCGTATCCCTAAAACCAGCATATTAAAAAGCATTAGAATCGAAATAGAAATATTGGTCCAAAATACAGATCTGTTTATAAAGTAAACAACAATATATTTAGTAGTTTTGCTCCATTAACTAAACACCCGTTTTATTATCAAATAAACAGATCTCACTGGTTAATCAGATCACGTTGCATTATCACATTCCGTCTGCATAGATGGAATATTAAAAAAAGACCATAGCTTACTGCGAAAGGGTCACAAACTCTCTACAAAACATCCTATAACAGCATATCCTTTGTATTGTACATTGTTTCGTTTCAAACTATTATATTTCCCACACATTAAAAATCATTACAGTAAAAAAATACCTTCAGCAAGGATCCGAGCAGCATTGTGTGTCCTCTCAGCAATGTGTTTAAGTCCTTGTGGACCGTGATACAGGGCATACATGGCTGCCATGTTTGCAAGCAGAGCCTTCAGGAAATAAAGAAATTATTTGCCCACGAAAGACACAAATTACAAACCTATGCTTAAAATCAAAAGTCATTTGTACACCTCATAAAAAGATGCAGGTACTCAAATGTTTTTACACAGTTTGTGCAAACATGAACAAAAATAACCAGGGTTCGTACTTGTGCCGTGCAAATGTTGCTAGTTGCCTTGTCTCTGCGGATGTGCTGCTCTCTGGTCTGCAGTGCAAGACGATACACTTCCTTACCTGCTGCATCCCTGAAATAAAGGAAATTACACTCAGACAACGTTTTATCCCAAAGCAAAACCAGCTGTACATTGAAATGCTATTGTTTATTCTCACCTCGTGACTCCCACCATTCTGCCGGGCATCATACGGACCAGGTTGTCTTTAACTGCAAAAAAGGCAGCATGTGGGCCCCCATAGCAGAGTGGGACCCCAAACCTCTGGGAATTTCCCAGTGCAACGTCCACTCCGAACTCTCCGGGTGGACGGAGAACGCAGAGTGCCAACAGGTCGGTGGCACAGCATGCCATAGCCTGAGGAACAAAAAGTGGATTCAGAGAGGAAAAAAACAACGACATTGGCTGTAATTATTCTATATTTTTTTATTATTATCATCATACTCTCGATGGGGTAAAAAAGAAAGGGTTTTAAACAAGCGTTTAAAACATAAAAGCTCACAATGAATTGAAATGGTAAATTGACTAAAACTTTGTTTTTGTGATTTCCAATAGCAAGCACTCAAAGTACTTGTACACTAGAGCCATATTAATGAAATCAAGTTTGTATTATAAATCATAAAAATCTCCATTAAAGTTAACATGGGTGTCATCAGCATAAAACTTTACTTTAAAAGGTGTTTTGCCTCTGCAGCCATTCGCCAGACCTATTTAGCAATACATCCATGTGGCATCACATTTGACCAAAGCTCTCTCACCCCTCCCTTGTGTGCTCTGTCCACCAGGGTGGTAAAGTCCTCCACTCTGCCATCAGTGTCTGGATACTGGAAGAGCACACCACTTACATCCTTCCCACTGAAGTCCATCTCATGAGGCAGCTTCAGAACTGTGTTCACACCAATGTAGCTGCAAACAGACAAACTCTAAGGTAAATTTAGTGTTCAGGACACATGGTGAGCTATGCGGTTATACTGTAGCATTAACATGAACATAGTACGTTACATTTACTATTCTCCATTTTTTTTGTTTTGTTTTTTGTTGTCTGTTTGTTTTTTGCATTTTCTTTTACTCACATGATTTTAAACATATATAATACATTCATAGGACGTACTTGGCTCTGGTCTGCACAACCGCAATCGTCTGAGGATGGCAGCGCGGGTCGATGTAAAAGGTTTGCCTTTTGTTCTGTCTGTGAGAAATAAAAAACAAACAACTGAGGCTTCCGAGGCCAAGGCTAAACCTTCACATAGCAATCTGTTATGCATTGATGGCTCAGCACTGTCCACCAGTGACAAATCCTTAACCTTTAAAACTTCTTATTCTGAGTAGGTTTGTACTTGGAACTTGCATACCTGTGGCAGAGCTGCATGGCCTCTGCCGCCGCCGTCCCCTCATCCAGCAAAGAGGCGTTGGCAACGGACATGCCTGTGATGTCACAGATCATGGTCTGATAATTAAGAAGGGACTCCAGGCGGCCCTGAGAGACCTCCGATTGGTAAGGCGTGTACTGAGTCACCCTGAGGACAAAAATCTGCTGTGAATCAAGTGAACGAGTTTGGACACAAGGACAATAGGCCAACGTTGTTGTTAATCAAGGGAGCGGGACAGCCTGTGGAATGCATTGTACAATTCCTCCCGCTTAGGGAGTTTGGATAAAATAAGCACGGGGATGGCTGGCTTAAAATTGGGCAAATGAGAATCTTTTCAAGCTGAAAACTGGACAGAAGTACATCATCTGCTCTTACATGAGACAGATCACGAGAACTTAGAATAAATCCACGTCACCCTGTACAGCAATTAAACTTTAAGCAAGTAACCCAAACTCATAAACCAATTATAAATCCATTGTTGAACGTTTTACATTTCTGTGAGGTTTTGCGGTGACCCGAGGAGACTCACCAGCCGGCATTCTCCAGGAGATTACGCTGGATGGGCGGCGGTACCGAGCAGCTGTAGTAGCCCATACCGATATAGGACCTCCAAACTTTGTTCTTTGACGCAATCTTCTGCAAAGCATCCAGAATCTCGTTTTCACCTAAAAAGCGAAACCATACATCGTAGCCATGTTACACTGCCAGAGAATGTCTGTAGATTTAAAACAACTGAAACAGAAGTACTAAACCTGTCAGTGTAACATTTTATTCCTTGTTAAATAACCTTAAAACATCTATAGGTAAAAGATTTTACCAACAGAATCTTCAGTGAAGCCTTGTGAAAAGTATTAGAGCTCTTAGAGTGTAATGTGAAAGACTGACCGTTTCACATGTGATCTGTGGTTAGATATTGAAATTTTAGCTCCAAAGTAACCAATTTATAAATGCCATCAAAACTGATATGTAACCCTTAGAACCTTTTTACATTTTGTCACATTACAACCAAAAGTGTATACCTATTTTATTGTATTTACAGAAAGTTACATATACAATTATGGTAAAAAAGTGTTTCCAATAATGCATCCACTGAGATGATGGAGAGGTTTATTTCAAAGCATTTTAATGTGTTAATAATAAACAAATGACTACTTCCGACTCGGGCATGAAATAAAAAGGTCAGATATGCTTATATAAATAAATAGTGTTTCTAAAACTGCAGAGAACCCTTTGCTGTTGTCTTATTTCGTACATGGTGACCGACTTTAGTCTATTTCATATGCAACAACCATCCTCCACATAAAGACAGCACCTGTGGCTTCTTTCCTGATGTTTTGCCCTACTTAGACATGTCGTCTGGATGTTTCCACGAACGCACAACCAGCCTTGGATTCTTCTGGGTTTCCCGGCTGCCTAGCAACTACAAGACAATAACGCCCGGCTGTACCAAGAGCCCCAACTACTCCTGCTTGTCAGTAAAGAAACACGCCCCTCTGTGGTGAATGTGAACAACCGAATATTTACGACTTTAAAAATAAAAAGAAGGTTCACATTAAACACTGCAGCTTTGTAAGCAAACAAAATATCTGAAGATTTTAGTGTCTAAATCAGATGGATGCTAGTTCATTTTGTCAAGACAAACTGCTTTCCCATGGTACTAGAGTTTTGCAGGGCATTTAAAAAAAGCCTAATTCAGGACCATCCAGGAGGTCCATTGTTGGACAGAGAATCCCTAACTGGCTTTGCAAAGCAAAGCCCTCCAAAGCTGAACAAGCAGAAAAACCATCAGAGCCTCCAGTTTATTCCTTCAGCATGGATTGCTGCGTTTATGAAAGCTGACAGAGTCAGGATGAGTCGGCACGAGGCCAGATCCGGTTGACTGGGTTGTTTTAAAAAATCAAAAAAGAAAGACCAACTAAAGGTACGCAGGATTTTAGCTACTTCTATGAACGTGATAAAATGCAATAAAGATTAGTTGGGGGTATTCGGCACAATAGTTAATGGAGTTTAAATTAAGTTTAAGGAAACATGGAGTGAATGAGTCATCACAGTCAGTTAAACAAAAAACAAAAAAAATCATAAATGAAATATCACCAATCATTAAAACAGCAACAATAATTGTTTTCTTTTGTTGTTGTTCTTTTTTTTTTTTAAACAAATCAATTGTTTTTTCTGTAAAAGTCATGATACGACAAAACTGTTTTATATAACAGGCCCTGTGATACTGGCATGATGCGTACACTAATACAGACTGACATGACTAGAGAAACCCTTTCCTGTCACTAATATCAAAACCATCGTCATATCATTTAAACAATTGTGTCAGAAATAACTGAATTGGGCCACTTAAAACTGTATTTTTTTGTATTTTTTTGTTTAATATCCATGATTTATTTCCTTTGGTGTCTCAATTAGCATTAAACTACCACTATCATGCTCGACAATTGTTGGCCAACTCTTGACCAAATGGCTGAAATCTTTCTCAAAAAGGTCATACATGTGCACAAGCTCATTTAAGCACTTTGCTACAGCGTGACTACAAGTCTATGGTTTATCTTATCACATAAAACAATAATCTTTTCCAGGGCTCAATGACAAATCGTATTGTTTTGCATGTAAACACAGGCTTTAATGCATTAACCCATCATTTAATATATATATATATATATATATATATATATATATATATATATTTATCTTTTTAACCATGGAATAATAAACAAATTACTTATTCTACCTGTGTGTTTGTGTGTGTGTTTTTTTTTATCCTGATGCAGAAACATGGAGCAAAAGAGGAGAGGATACATCGAGGACAGCCTGTAACCCAGCAGATCCCACAGAAGTCACCTTATTAGGCACCACCTCGGCTGTGATGTAATGTGAACGCTGCAACCAGATTGAACTGGACTCCGGACCCGGAGCTGCTGGGGCTAAACTTTACACTGCAGCTGCCATCCTATGAGCAGCGGCTTCCCGTCAGGAGATTGGTGCTGCTCGCCCGAGTTTCGCGAAAACAACTCCAAATATGTTCAAAGGAAGACTCCACAGGGGAGCACAATGGAAGCAGCAACCTACATTCCTGCCTCTCTCCGAGCTCCTTTCAGCGCCTGGGATGAGGGAGCCTGAGCCGCACAATGACTGCTGCTGCTGGGGGGGGGGGGACAAAGAGCTCTGCCATCTCTCTCTCTTTCTCTGTTTCTCTTGGTTTGTTTATTAAGTTTTTTATTATTATTATTATGATGCAAGATTTAAAGTCCCAGAAACCAAATCAAAACTTACATATGGGATCATCCATCTTCAAGCTGCGCTGCACACGGATGGAGGATGGAACTGAGTTTTCGATCAACTGGTCGATCGACTGTGAACACCAAACACACACAGGACTACTTCAGTTTCTACTCTTGCATGCAAATATGGTGCGAGAGAAACTTGGTGCGATGAGTGAATAATAAAATAGTCTTACCTCGAGTCCCAGCACATCCAGCATTTCTCTCTTCTCCCTCTCACCTGGACCGATGTGTCTCTCCGCGAAGTCATCGTGTCTGGGTAAAATCCGCTCGATCTGCCTGGATGAGGAGAGGGCGGCAGAGGTGCAGAGACCGCGGCCGGCTCCTGCGGCTCCTGCGGCTCCTGCTCCCGTTGTCAGGGACGCCGAGCTGCGCTCGAAGCGGATCCTGCTCTGAAGTTTCCAGACGTCGCTCGGATTCCTGCGCGGCGCGCCGGGATTCACCGACTTGGCCACAAAGACCCTCCAGGACTTGGCGCAGCTCTGCATCTTCTAAAGCTCGCGGTCTGGGACGAGTGTGCTGGAGAGAAGGCTGAAACAAAAAGGAAATAAAAAGGACCCCCCCCCCCCCTGGAAAGCTTCTGTTCTCCCCCCACCCCCCCTCCACTGTTACCAGCTCTTTGTGACCGCACAGCTTTATACTATTGCACGGTTGCACAAGAGCTGACCAATCGGCGCAGAGATGCTGCGTGACGCAGCGACGAGCCCCGCAAACAAACCTGATTTACCCGATTTAGGTGTGAAGTGTGTTGCGATCACGGATGGTGATAAATGTGCGCGGTGCTCACACCCTGTAAACCCGACTGTTCAAAATAAGTAACTGTGTTATGTAGTGTGAACCTCACATGTTCTTAAAAGTTGTACTTACTTAAAGGTGTTGAGTGCCAGGAGCAATTTCCTTCTTTTTGAGTTGATTTAACTTGAAATGTTTGAATAATATGAACATTTTACATTTCATTTTTACATTTGCTTAAAATGATTAACTCAAGAGTTACTGAAACTTTTGTAGATCAAACATGATTTTTTTTAATCTTATTTTGAAAGAAAAAAATGAATAAATCAATTTAGGGACGATTTAAGAATAAATTAAGTGCATTAAATATATTTTTATATATTGAACATCAGACACACACGTTTATATACGTTTATTTATTTATTTTTTATTAGTTCTATAGTTTGCATATTAAAATGTTGGAAGGTCAATAAATTACTTTTAAATAAAATAAAAACACATTTTATTTATTCATTTTTTATTAGTTTTATAGTTTGCATATAAAAATGTTGGAAGGTTAATAAATTACTTTTAAATAAAATAAAAACACATTTTATTTATTCATTTTTTATTAGTTTTATAGTTTGCATATTAAAATGTTGGAAAGTTAATAAATTACTTTTAAATAAAAAAAACACATTTTATTTATTTATTTTTTATTAGTTTTATAGTTTGCATATTAAAATGTTGGAAGGTTAATAAATTACTTTTAAATAAAAAAAACACATTTTATTTATTTATTTTTTATTAGTTTTATAGTTTGCATATTAAAATGTTGGAAGGTTAATAAATTACTTTTAAATAAAATAAAAGCACATTTTATTTATTCATTTTTTATTAGTTTTATAGTTTGCATATTAAAATGTTGGAAGGTTAATAAATTACTTTTAAATAAAATAAAAGCACATTTTATTTATTCATTTTTTATTAGTTTTATAGTTTGCATATTAAAATGTTGGAAGGTTAATAAATTACTTTTAAATAAAATAAAATAAAACATCTTTTATTTTGTAGTATTTGCGTGCACTTCCGCTTCAGGCAGAAAGACTGGAGCCGAGGAAAAGAGCGGGAGACGGTGGCAAAAGGGTAAAATGCGTTGTGTGTCCCAGTTGTGAGAGTAATTAGTTCACTTAAAACATGAATGTTTGTTTCTGGAGGTTCAAAGGCGACAAAGTGAGTCGCGTTGGAAATTTAAAACGGTTAACCGCTGGGTTAGCAAGCTAGCAGGCGAAGTGGTTCTGCCAGCTAGCTGTGTGGGAAACATGGGCAGGCTGATGTGCTTCTAAATGAAACTGACTTGTAATTTTGAGCCAATTAAGGCATAAAAAAATCGCAAAGAAACTCAAGTGGGGTGTCATTAGCCTGTGGAATACATAAAAGTCCTCTAACTTCCTCAGCAACTAGATTACAACACATCAGAATGAACAGGAGTTTTTTAAGACTTGTGTATTATTGTTATCTATGTGACGTCCAACTGTATTTAAAATTGCCACAGCCAGTTTCTGTAAATGTAATAAGTATATGATCTCCCTTTCAATCTTTAAGGATGAGCCAGACCTGGGGATGCAGTAGTCCTCCTTACATCCGTCAGTGATGATGCCACAAGCCCACTTCACTACCACTCAGCAAGAGTTTCTCGTCGTCCTAGACGGTGATGTGGTCGTCAATCTCCCCAGGCTTGCTGGTGCCTTTGTGGTAATCTTCAGCCTAATCTACGCACTACATCTCAGATATCCCCAAGGACTGACAAACACTTTTGTGTTCACGCAAAAATCTTGATTGGGTGACTCTAAACTTTCACCCAACCTGCAGATGTTTAAAAATGATCTTATGTTGTGCGTCTAACTCAAGATCTAAAATGGAGTGGTGGGTTCACTCTGTTAGAGCATATTCCACAAGGGTCAAATTTGTGTTCAGGACCTAAGACTTGCTTATGCACCCCTGGTAATATTGTATTAACTGTTTATAAGCTATTTGTGACATGAAGATTTTTTTTTTTCTTAGTACCAGTATAAACAAAATGGCCGTAAGTAAACTTGTTAAT
The DNA here is from genome assembly GCA_032876305.1 of Orestias chungarensis. Taxonomy (NCBI): domain Eukaryota; kingdom Metazoa; phylum Chordata; class Actinopteri; order Cyprinodontiformes; family Cyprinodontidae; genus Orestias; species Orestias chungarensis. The sequence continues at coordinate 394,455 of JAVLVB010000547.1, read as the reverse complement.
TGTTGGTTTATTATTATTTATTTGTGTTTTTAATTTTTTTTTTTATTTCAGATATTTGTTTGCTAAAAGACTTGCCAGGAAATTTTTCAACTAAACATCTGAATACAAAAAAATATATATGTATACTTTTAATTTTATGTTTTTGTTTTTTTAAATCAAGAGTACTTATTATTTATAAGGCAATCAGTTGCCAGAAATATTTTAAGTTTGGCAGTAAATGATTTTGAGCTGTAACCTGTCTATGTTTTTGAGTTGTGGGTAAGAAACTAATAAATGTTAAGTTCCTTAAACATAAATATCTCGACTCTTCATGCTGGAAATCATTTCGTTTTCTTGAGTTATTGCAATGAGACAGATGAATAAAATATTCTGAGTAGCAGAAACATAAAATTTTTGAATTGGCTTAATAAGTAAATTTTGTTAATGAACTCAAAAAACATGAGGCAATTGATTGCCTTACTTTTTTTAAGTTCTGCTTACTTATTCGGGTTTACAGTGTACAGGATAAGATTACTGTGAAAAAAACAACTCTTTGATTTATGTCATTGTGCATTGACAGTAATTTTGACCCCTTGTGTTTGTTACCGTCAGCATTTGCAGACTTCAAATCTGGTAGTTTACATTTGCCTTCCTGCTGGCTGAGTGGCCCTTTAGCCTATTGGTACCTTTATTGGTACCTTTTTTTTTTTGGTTCTACCTTTCTTATACCTCTTCCTAAATGTTTATACTATTATGGGCTATTTCTATATTTATGCTGCTATAGGCTGAGGCTGCTGGAGGACAATCTGACCACTCACTCTTGCTACTTTCTTCCTCTATTTTCCAGCTGCTTTAGTTGCAGTTTTTTCAAATGGTAACTATCTGCTTTCTCTCAATGTTCTTCTCACCATAGAAGCTACACCTGGTCTGGTGTTCTGTTAGCTGACACACCGTCCTGGAAGGGCGGTGCTGCCAGCAACTCTTTTCAGTGTCTTACATCTCTTCAAACCTCCAGTTGGTCACGAGCCAGGTTCTGCTCGACGTTTCTCCCGTGTTATAGAGGAGTTTTTCCTCTCCACCATCGCTGCATGCATGTTCAGTATGAGGGATTGATGTAAAGTCATGGCAAGCTCATGTCTCGGTGGGCTGATCTAGGAGGAGGGGCTGTTGCAAGTCAACACCTCGATGCAATCACTCATTACTGAATTTTGCTGATATTACTACACTTTTCATTCATTAACTGTATGCATAGACAAGAAGCCCTTATGTGCACTCATACGACATTCCCTGTATGTATCTGGAGGATAGCGTATTGCCAACAAATGACACTGCTATAACACCATTGCACAAGAGGCGAAGTATTGCCTAAAGAGACGCTACGTCATAAACAAGACCCAACAAACTATCGGTAAGTCCTCGCTTGTCCCACGTCAGCCTTAATGACAGAAGGAAAAAATATAATCTTTTAAGGAAACTTTAAGTCATTATTAACTTTGGTGTTGTATGTTTTATAGACAGTGTGCAAAAAGGGAAAAGGGTTTGAAAAATTAAGAGTGTATACAATATTAATGTTAGTCAAGTAACAATTTCTATCATCGTTTGTTTAACTTTGTCGCAATTTTAGAATCAAGATTGTTATGTTTGTCTAAATGTATAGTATGAAAGTTTTTTGTGTGATTTTCAGCTCCCTCCAAAAGGTTTTGACTGGTAATAAGACACTTTACAAGTGGATTTGTTGTTTATCATTATTAAATATTATTTATTTATTCTCCCAACGTGCCTTAAATACACTTCAGTCTAATTAAAGGCTGTCTTTGACCATCAGGAAAGGTTTCCTGCAATGGACAAGGAGATCTTCTTGGTTCATTTCTCTTCAAATGTTTTCAAAGCTATTTAAGTCAGAACCTACTAATGACGAATCTCAGTCATTCTTTTATTTTTGTTTTAATGTGTGATCTAATGGCAATATTTTTAACACATTTTGTTCTATTTATATATTCTTGTTCTACAAAGAAAGCTAATCGGCAGCACATGTTGACACTCCCTCCACCATACTTTATGTAAGTACATCCCTGTAAGTACATTCCTTTCTTGTTGGTTTTGTTTTTGCAGTATAATAAACAAATAACAACTGGTGCGTGTAATTTGTTTACATACAGTGGCTTGCAAAAATATTTATGTTGTTTGGACTTGGTCCATAATTAGTCACAATAAAACTGCAACGCAAATGTGTTTAATTGTAATTTTATTGTGAGAAACCAACACAAAGTGGTAAACAAATGGGAAGAGGAAGGAAAATGATCCGAGATTTAACATTCATTCTAAAGAATGAATGCGTTTTGTTCTAAATTATCCATTGCAGCCCTGGTTTGATGTCTAGGGACGTCGTCCCACTAGAAGGTTAACCCCTCTCCCAGTCTCAAGTTTTTGCAGAGCCAACCGGTTCTGTTTGTATTCGGCTACATCCATCTTTCCAGCAACTCTGACAAGCTTCCCTGTCCCTTCTAAACAGAAGCATTCCCATAGCATGATGCTGCCACTACTATAATTGATAGTTGCAATGGTCGCGATTCAGAGTGATGTGCAGGCTTAGTTCCAAAAACTGTAATTCTGCTTGGTTCTGACCGAAGCACCTTCTTTCACATGTTTGCTGTATATCCCAAATATTGCTTGGTGAACTGGAAACAGGACCTAGTATACTTTTCTTTTAACAATGGCTTTCTTCTTGCCGCTCTTCCATGAAGATCACATTTGTGCAGTAAATGACTAATAATTGTCCTGTGGACAGATTCCTCCACCTGAGTTGTGGTATTTTCTCCAGAATCATCCCGAGCCTCATGGATCCATCTCTGCTCAGTGCTCTTATTGTTCGACCTGTGACTTCAGGTGGACAACCTTGTCTTAGTTGGTTCACAGTTTACTCTTTCTACTTTCTGGATGATGGATTGAAAAGCGATGCATGAGATGTTCAAAGCTTAAGAACTCTGTTTGTAGCCTAATCACTCTTTAAGCTTCTCCACAACTTTGTCCCTAACACTTCTGGTGCGTTCCTTGGACTTTATGATGCCGTTTGCTCCACAATTCTTCTCCTAACCTCTGAGGCCATCACAGATCATCCGTATTTTTCACACAGATTACATTAAGATTATATTACTCTATTTAGGCATCAGTAGTCATCAGGCAACTTATAAAGGGAGCTGGTTACACTCACATTTAAGAGGCTAAATACTTTGACACCACACTTTTCTTTTCTTTTTTTGTAGATATGTTTTAAATCCGGTATTTTCTTTCCACAATAAAATTGTTTTCCACTTTGTGTGTCTTACACATAAACTTCCAATAATTTTTTTTTCTGTTTGTGATTGCAAGGTGATAAAATTGGCTATTTTTGATGTTTATTAAACAATCCTACAACATCTACAGATTTTTCTTAAGCTTTTGTAAGCGATAAAAGGTATTTAACAAGTCACCTTTTTAACCTGTACCATCAAAACATACGTTGAGATTTAGTTAAAGAAATAGGTTAAATGTTTGGTTGCTATGTGAACGTGAATTTGGGCAAAATATTGAATTGATTGGATGTTAACGTGAAATGTCACTAGCAGTGAAGTATAAATAGGAAAAATACATTTTCAATGTTCTGAACTATCATATGGCATCAGTGTTCTCGTCAGTAATGGTTTTTTTGTTTTTTTTAATCCGCTTTAATCATCTTATTGTTGGTCTTTCAGAAAAAATCTGCAGAAGCTCTTCCTAATCCAGCCTGGTATGACCTTGACTGCTCTGTGTGAAAATGAGGTTTTGAGGAAGGGAAGAGAATTTCAAGAACAAAAACAGGTCTGGTTAGTTTGTAACAGTCAAGATTGGCAACTTTCAAAACCAGAAGCCAAGATGCAGATGTGAAGTGGATAGTTCAAAATAAACCAACAATAAATGCAACCAGAATCCTAGGGGTGAAATATTATTGTTAAAAAAAGCAGCCAGTTAGGTTTTCACTTGAGGAACACGATGAATCATTCCAAGCCAGAGCTGACTAATGTTTTATCTTTGTCCCCCAATAGGACAAGCTCAGCGGTAGCAGATCGTTCCGTAACATTAATCACTATCTGCATTTTGTGTCTCTTCTTGTGTTTGAGTTTTATTGTTTTTTTTTCTTTTCCTGTTCAACGCTTTGGATCATTGCTTTTAAACGTCTAGGAAATTAAGTTGGTGTGGCATCAATACAGTATTAAATTTGGCTTTTCTAATGAATTAAGGCTTTGTTATGAGTACTGGATGTCCCAGCAAGACAATGACTCCAGGCACTTTTGTAAACTGGAACTGCAATCAACAGGTTTGGCTGGCATTAAGTCTCTCAAATGCAAAAAAAGAAACAACAAAAAATGTTCAAAATTGGTATGATCTTTATGTCTGTTTCAAGGGTGTGTGGCTTTATCACGCTGCTTATAATGGGTAGCTTCTAATCATTGTAATTTTATACAGCTTTTTACTATCTCCATTTATTTTGCTGAGGCTTTTGGACTCAGTCCATTCACTGACACTCACTGTCGTCACCTCACAGCCCACACCTGATCTACGCATGAGCAGTTTCAGAGCATCATCCCGTAAGGACATAAATAACGGATGAAATTACAACCTCCTTGTAACTGAAGTTCACTTAAAACATTTATAGGATTAGCAAGTGATCCAGACCAGCATGTCGCAGCTTGTAATCCTTAGTCTGTTTACGTTTTTTTCTGAAATATCACTTAAGCACACACTGAAATGACAAACAGGAAGTTAACATGAATAAAGACAATTTTCTTTCCCACCGTTTGTAGTTTACTCAGAGAAAACTTCTTGTTGTATGTCAAATAGAATCATCAACACTCTTTCATTTAATTTATCAACTTTATTAAGTGCACAACTTCTTCCTGTAGCAGGCAGGTCCACAGCATAATGCTGCCACCCCAATGTTTCACAGTTAAGATGGTGTTCCCAGTCCACATCTTCACAAGATGTTTGTCTTTTATCCTGGGCTGGATTCAAGCGATTTGGACCAAAAGCAGTTAATCTATGGGGCAGAAAACCTGTCTCCTTCCTGATTCATATTATTGTTTGACGTACCCATCTTCAATATACTTGTTTAACCTGATGAAGATGAGAACTTTAACGCATCTAGAAATTGTTTCCTGCTTGTGCAACTCTACAATTCTCCTTGTATCTTGGCGGTTTTACGACTTTTCCATCATGTCAAAGAAACAAGCCGTGTGTTCGAGGCGTGTCCTTAAAGTACATTCCCAGGAGTACCTCCAGATAAATAAATCACCTGACCTAACCTAATCTAAAATCTCCAAAGCCAAAACATCATCGTCTGTGCTTTGCCTCGTTGTTAGTAATCATTGTTACAGAAAAAAACAGAAATAAGAAAACCATACGAAATGATTAAGGGAGTAAACAAAAGAAGCGGTTTAAAGAGTAAACATTGTCCTTCAGGTTAAACGGTTCAATGGAATATGCTGAACATTTACTTTTTTTTTTCTTCAACTCAGATTCACTCATTTCCAGGAAATCTCCAGCAGTGCTTGGATGTTTATTTCTATTAAAACACTAATAATTAAAAAAATTCAAGCTAAAACAGTGATTTATTAAGCTTAAACATTATATTTCTTTGGAGCCCAAAACAAAGGAACGAGTCCAAGTGATCCATCATTTAGTACCCTTTAATGGTACAATATAAAAATAACCGCATGACATTATTGATCATACAATTAATCATTTAAATACATTCCAGTATTTAACATAAAAAAAACAAACATTTAAGTGCAATCCAACCGTTTCTGTCTTACAGTCATGAATCTGTTGATTCTTTCAACAGATTTCCAGAAACTATTCCCAAGAACAACAAAAGTCCCAGGTTTCTGTTTGAGCTAAATTGTTTCCAGCAATCTTCTGCTTTGTTGATGTCTACTGTGTAAATCTGTGATAAAAGAAAAGTAAGCAAGTGAATGTAAATTCCACACTTCATACAGCCGTTTGATTTAGAAAGGACCTACTAGACTATAGGCAGTCCTTTACCTGTCGTGCAAGGTGAGCGGCCACAGCGCTCAGCGCGACATAGAAAGGAAACGTCTGCTCAGCGTTGACTCCGGCTACGGCCAGTCCAGAGATCATTGCAACGGTAAAACCGCTCAGCCAAAGTTTGGTTTGCTCCTGGAACATCAGTGCTGTGGATTTTACTCCCACCTTCACGTCGTCCTCTTTGTCCTGGTTAAGAAAGACAAACGGGACTTTCACATTCACCTTTAAATTGGTAGCCATAAAACCTAACAACAACAAAATACACCTACTGTCAGTGGCATGGTTTCAATGCTTTTAGGAGATAGCCTAAATAGAAAAGCAGCTAACAAAAATCAACTCCCCCAAAAACCTAGAAAAGGCCAAAGGATGTAATACCCCCAGGTTTTCTCATCATAACTGTATATCAAAATATAAACTCAGATCTCACTGAGTAACTGTTTTAAATTAAACATATTTGAAAACATGTCCATGTAATGTTTTGCCAACAGTACACGAACACTACACATGAAGGAAACATTCCTGTTGCATTTAACTCATGTGTAGCAGGTAGTAGGTCCATGAGGGAAACCCACACTCCAGGCTAGAAGAAATAACCGTAACTTAATTTAAAAAAAAACTTCACCAGATTAAAGTACTGCCAGTGATTAAACTGTACTATTGAGAGGTTGTTATTACAAGGCTTGGCCGCCAGGTGTGCCTGTTCTTTGGCTTTTGAAAGTTCCCTAGCAAAGAAAGTCATTATTTTACAATGGGGGGGAATTTCTTGAATAACGTAGCAAGATTCAATTAAATACTTAAAAACATCTGGTTTAAAATGGAAAGTGCCTCCTAACGACATTAATGTGAAAATATTCATGTATCAACCTGGTTTCTTTACCTGATGAGCGTAGATCGTGTCATATATGAGCGTCCACATCACTCCAGAGAAATACAGTGGGAGGCACACGGACCAATCACAAAAGCCCTTCACGGCGGCCCAGCCTAGCAGAGCGCCCCAGTTGAAAGTGAGCCCTGCGGAGACGTGGCATGAGAAGGAATTCTAGCTTTAGTGACATAGAGAAGGAACATGTTTAGGATACATAACCAAAACGATTTGTTTCTTTACAACACTCACCCAACACGAGCTGTGGCCAGTAAGTGATTCTCTTCATCAGCGGGTAAGTGATGACGAGAGATAATGAAGAGGCACCGAGAGCAATGCTGTCAATAGAGAACAAACACACAGTTAGAGACCTAAAGAAAGGCCTTCCTAATAGCACTAATGGTCACTTACAGATTGGAGGTTCGTTGTTAAAAGAGAGAAATTTTCTTTAGTATTGAAAATCATCATTTTTGGAGGATTCTAAATGAATTGAGTTTTTGGCAACACAAGAGCTGTCCTTATCACTGTGTTTTCTCCATTTTCCATGATTTTGACTTGAATTGTGAGCTTCCTGACTCTACAGCTGCACACCTGCCCTGGTCAAGGACACATTTTGTCATTTTGAGACTAAACGTCTCTTTTTTTTCTCTTTGTTTAAACGTCCTGATGAGAAACCTGAACTTGGTTGGAGTGAGTTTCCAGGCTGCTAACCGACTCTTACCGTTTGTAATTATGTGTGTTTTAACATGTTCTTTCCCACCTGGTCACACCAAATGGGGCTCTGGAGAAAAGCTTTATAGGTGGAGGGGGGGTAAAGCACCTGTGACAATAAGTCTTTTTTAAGGTCTTAGAAACCTCATACCACTGTAGAAGACATCAAGCATTGTGTTGGTAGCATGATTCTTTGGGGCAAAGATCCCCTAAACACATTTAAAAGCTGTTTAGGAATAGATGAAGCAAGATTTTAGTGAGCTTCAAGAAATGCCCCAACCTAAACACTATTAAAATATATATGGTACATACTAGTATGCTAATGTACAAATTATGCCAACAGAAGTGGTCATATTATATAGGAATCACCCTAAGAACTTGAAATGGTTTCAAAAAGTATGTGAACTAGATGCATCTTACTATGGGATGTTCAACCAAATATTACAGGGGGTCAAGTCTGCATTAGTGATGTCCTGATGCGATATTGATATCGGCTAAATCAGATTGTATCAGCTTGCTCACAACATGATGGGCTTTGCTCCAGCATGTAATACGTGCCATCATTTCTATTTAGCAGCTTGGGAGTTTCAAATTGATGTAACCCATTATGTAATATTAAATTGCTCAATTTTTCTCATGCCAATTTTTGTAATCTAGTGTCCTGTATTTGAGTAATTTCTCTTAATCGAGCCCTTTCTAACATTTCCTATTACAACATAATAAAAGTAAGTATAAATCATATCATATCAAGTATATTAGTATCGAGCAATACTGAACAGTTAAATATCGGTATTGTATCGGAAGTGAAAATATGTATCGAAACTCTCCTAGTTTGTACTTCTAATTTTGAACTAGCACCACACTCATCTTTTAATACTTAAAACTAATTTATTAATACTTCATAAAACATATGGCATAGTGTCCCTATATGAACAAACTGGGTAACTGTTTCTTAATGGATTGTCTTGCAATCAAAAGGTTGCAGCCGTTGAAAGTTGCCATGCCCCTGCCCTGGGCAAGGCACTTAACCCCAAGTTGCCTACCGATCTACATATCAGTGTTTGAATGTGTAACCGTCTCTGTGTGAATGTGGCTATAGAGAACAGCTTTTGGTACGACAAGAAAAACATTATTTATTCAGAGAATGTTACTATTTAACAAATACTTAAAAGCCTCTGAGCAGAACTTAAAATGAGATTTTAATATAAAGCCTAATTTCATTCTCTCATTCATAATGTTTGCATATAGGGCGCCCACGACTACCTGTAATAGTTGAGACACAGCAGAACCCCGAGGGCGAGGGAGAGCTGCCCCCCGAGGAAAACAAGCGCCTGCATCCGCGAGATCTCTCCGGATGCGATCGGTCGAGTGGCTGTCCTGGCTACCTGAACGAAAACATCAACGCCTCACATCAGACTGTGTTCAAAATATAGTGAATGCGTGAACTCGTTTCAGTAAAATTCAACTGCCTCACTTCTTATGTAATCAAGTGGTTAACAGTGTTGTGGGTGAAGAAACCACAGAACCACATACTATAAGCAGCCTGCTTGGTTAGTATGACACAAATATATCCAGCAGATCAACGATTGCCTTCTATTTGCTTTAAAGGCTGTGGTTTCTCTTACTTGTTTGTCAAAGTCTTTATCCCACATGTCGTTGATGGTGCAGCCGGCTCCCCTCATCAGCAGGGCCCCGGTCCCAAACAGGGCGAGCATCCCGAGATCGGGGACGCATCCAGGTTCTGCTGCCAAGCCGATGCTCCATGTACAAGGAAGGTAGAGAAGCCACGTTCCTGGGGGGGGGGGACGTCTCGTCATAAAACAATTTGAATAGGATGATTGATTACTAACTTTATTTATGAGTCAAATAATGCAGCCACATTCTTAAAATGAAAAAGCAGTTCTGAAAATGCATTTTCATTGAAATTATGGTAACGATTTACTTCCATAGAAGAAATTAAATGCCCACCAAGGAAGAAAAAGTTGACCCTGTTTCAACATAAACTGAATATACTTTACCTACGATAAATGCTAGTTTTATAAGTTAACGCATAAAGTCAATATATAGGTCATATTTCCTACTAATATATTTATCTGCATTCAAAGTGTGCAAATAGCTTTTTTTAATTTAGTTTAATCAGAAGGTATAATGTACTTAAGTTGCCTTTTTTCCCCCCAGAATAACTTTGCACGGTTACTTTTTACTTTTACTTGAGTATAGCTATGTTTTAATGCTCCTCTTAGTAGGACATGCTTATTGGTTATCTTTCTCCACCCCTGATTGACGGATTCTCTAGAGAATGCGTGAATTTACCGATGGGTTTGTCCAGCCTCATCAGCCTGAGGTAGGGCTGCACACGAGCCGGGGCTGAGCTCACAACCGCAGCTCCAGAGAGACTCAGCGACCTCCTGCCGCCGCGCTGCGCTTCTTCTCCCGCTCCGCCTGAGGGTCGTCTGAACGCCGCGGACCCCAAATGGAGCCCGTTTTTACTCTTCACTGTTCGGTTTTGGACGAAGCAGCTGGAGAGGGAGGACAAACAGGACGGGACTGGACGGCGGCTCCGAATCACGGCGGTGCATCTTAGGACGGTTGCAGCTAGCCGGCTGCTCGGCCAAGCACCAAACATGGCGCCTTCCTTTGGTTAGTAGTGCATCCTCGTATTTTGCTTAAAATCTAACAAAAACAACAACAAAAATACATAAAAATCAAAAGATAAACGAGAACAAAGCAAAAAAAAAGCGACCCTGGGAGTTGTGTGTGCTGTCAACTGACGTGGTGCGTTCACTATTATTGTCCGGCGGAAACAATGTCAATGCGGAACAGTTTGTACCTAATTGTTTAAAACGTATTACGGAAGAATCTGCTCATTTTTCCCTTCAGATTAATCGACTCAGATCAAACCGAAACTTAAAAAAAAGAAAGGGGGTACATTTAAATGACATGTTTTTGATGTAGTGAAATTAAAAAGGATCTCCCCACGGAAATAGAGGCAAACCACAACATGTGTGTGTTATATAACGTTTTTGTCGCTTTAAAACGCGACAAAAACGTCTATCTATCTATCCATCCATCCATCCATCTATCTATCTATCTATCTATCTATCTATCTATCTATCTATCTATCTATCTATCTATCTATCTATCTATCTATCTATCTATCTATCTATCTATCTATCTATCTATCTATCTATCTATCTACCTGTCTATCTATCTATCTATCTATCTATCTATCTATCTATCTATCTATCTATCTATCTATCTATCTATCTATCTATCTATCTATCTATCTATCTATCTATCTATCTATCTATCTATCTATCTATCTATCTATCTATCTATCTATCCATCCATCCATCCATCCATCCATCCATCCATCCATCCATCCATCCATCCATCCA
>JAVLVB010000547.1:369081-383345 GCA_032876305.1 Orestias chungarensis | reverse complement strand
TCTATCTATCTATCTATCTATCTATCTATCTATCTATCTATCTATCTATCTATCTATCTATCTATCCATCTATCTATCTATCTATCATCAGGTGGAAAAAAAAAAGGAAACATAAATAAATAAAAGTATAAAAAGTGTGAGCATAATATAATCATTTGCTTGCTGTTTTTTAGGCAACCTGAAGGTGGCAGCAAAGCGACACGTTGAGATCGAGTTTGAAACGGCGTTTTAATCAAGAAGAAAAAGAAGAAGAATCAGAGCTGGAGGAGGAGGAGGAGGAGGAGCAAGGCCAGATTTACTCGCGGGAAAATGGCGGAAACGTGTGTGTCCGTGTTTTCTGCAGCAGCGCCCCACGACACTGACTCGTAGGCCTTCTATGGTGTTCACCTTGACGTGTGAGTATAAAACATTTACCTCGCAGGTAACTCTGCGTTCATATTCGCCCTGCAAGCTGATCTGGAACTGGTTCTGTTCTGGTTCTACCGGTTGATGCCCTTTCTGGTGAATGTACAGGGCAGAAAAGTTTCATGCAGAGGTGGGATTATCAGTTCAATTTCTAAAGCACGAAAAAGGGAAAGAGTTTGTCGTTCAAGTCCTTAAATTGTGTTGTCTTTAACAATATGCAAAGCTTTATATGTGGGGCTTTAACTGCATCCTCATTAATGGGAAAACCATATTTTCTGCTGATCCTCTAGGTGTCCCATTGTTGGTTTTATTCATGGGAAGCAACTAAAGGAGCAATTCAAAGTGGTATGTGTTATAGGGCGATTTGTAAAAAAAAACAAACATAGTCACTCTTTTGTAAACCTGTGTGAATTCAGCCTTTGCAGTTCACCACTTTCACTGTATGATTTCTAGATCCAGTGCAGGTTTCCACATCTGGACACATGGAGGCAGAGGTTTCCCAAGAATGTCTTGCAAAGTCTTTCCATTGCTCTAAATGCACCCTAATCTTCAAATCCAACCTGTACCTCTTCGAGCATCTCAATAAGGTACATTGCTTGGACATAGATGCTTCCCTCAGAGATGCAGGCTTAAAATACGCTGAGGGTAAGAAGTCCAAATCAGAGAGCAACACAAGTGCAGGAAAGAGTTTTACCTGCAGGAACTGTGATTTTAAGACCAATAGTCGAGATGCCTTAACGAAGCATGAGAAACAGTGTCAGAAAACTGATTCCCCTGATGCAGCTGAACCTGTTGTGACTCCTGTCCCATTGGCAAAGCAGTGCAATGAAGCTGAACCTTCCTCTTCTAAGGATCTCCGAACATACAAGAGGCCATCACAAACCATCACCAAGTACTTTACAGCGTCGTCTGGATCAATTGTAAAGCTTAAGACGGCTAATGATGAAAAGGAAAGTCCTATTTTAGATGAAACCCTTCCAAGGCCTAACTCCCACCAATGTGCTTCACGTAAAGTCACCACAAAGTATGGAATTGATATATCCTGTCGAACAACAGATTGTTTTTTGCCAAGTGACCATGTCTTTCACACTAAGCAAGAACAGTCTGACGCTCAGGGAGAGGGACCAAAAACGACTAGTATTGAGAGTGGCAGGAAGAACAATAGTGAAAATTTAAAAGGACCTAAAACTAAAAAAGCCAAATTAGAACAAGAAGATAAGGATAAAACGACTGAAAATAAAAATGGGGAAAATTCAGGCAGTACCGAGTTTGCATTTGAAGTCAGTGATGAGGAAGAGGAAAGGAAGCTTGAAGTTGTGAACAGAGAGAGAACAAAGGTTTACTACTGTAAGCACTGTGACTACAGCAATGTGAGCTTAAGGCTTGTTTCCTCTCATTATCAGACTGATCACCCTTATGTCCGATGTAAGGCTGGCTACATTGAGCAGTTGCCTGATGAGAGTGCAACTTTCCGCTGCCTTGAGTGTCCGATTGAGTTTCAAAGCACTGTTGATCTCAAATGGCACTACACAGAAAAGCATCCAAATGCTCCAGATGTTTTCCGGATCAAAGTGAAGGAGCTCAGATTGGGATTTAAATGTTTTACATGTACATTCACTTGCAAGGAGAGGAGGGTCCTGAGGGAACATTGCAGGGAAAAGCATCCGACACTTGAGGTAGACAATTCTCTGTTGTTCTGTCAATATTCGGTGAGCGAACATCAGGAAGAGCAACCTCAACAGAGGACGTGTGAGGGAAAAACAGTTGGTCCAGGAGGTTCTGTGGACCTTTCTCCCCAAAAAACCAGCACAGCACATATAGAAGAAGAAATTACATCTTCGGCGAAACCTTCCGCCTCCACTGGACCAGATGTGACCCAGTATAAATGCAGCAAGTGTAAGTTTGAGCATAAGTCAGCCGTTGTCATGCATGTTCACTATCAGAAGAAGCATCCAGAGAAATATGTTACAATAGATGAAATCAAACAGTCAGCTCGGGAAACATCACAGATAATTCCAGAAATCTTACAGAGGGAAAAAGCAGAAGTACATCTACAAGAGAAGGATGCAGCATTTGTGGTCAAGCTTTCACCCAAATGTTCTTCAGACCTGAGAATTGAACATGAGGAGGATGGCAAAAAAGGGAAGTCCTCCTCTAAACTTATAAGAAATACATTGAACAGATTGGAGAATTCGGAAACGGTACCTTCACAAACAGCAAAGCACCAACCAGAGCTGTCTCTGCAGAAAGGTGTATTATCTCAGTCCGATCATGCATCAAACGCTACCAAGGAAAGCTTGGAGTTTTCCACATCTGAACATGTGAAATCTACAAAAAATGAAAGCAAAGCAACAATGTCACCTTCTAATCCTAACACAGAAACCACAGAGTCCAAACCTAACAAATTCCCATGGAGTTCACCACTGGAAATGCACTACTGTCAGTTTTGTGATTACGCAAATCCTCAGATTAGAAGTGTAATTGGTCATCATAATGCTAAACATTCTGCACGCGTGCTCCTATCAAAGGAAGAAATTATACAGTATAGTGCTGAAGTGATAGAAAATAAGCTAAAGAGTCCAACCATTTTTAACACAACTAGTAACATTGAAATAAGCAACAAAACTGAAGCTCAGCTTAAAATCAGGAATACTGAAAAAACAGAGGACCATGTTCAAGCAGAAAAATTATTTTACTGCCACCTGTGCAATTTTGGAAATCCATCAGCACAAGGCGTGATAACTCATCAAAGCAGAGTCCACAAATATCCATATTCGAGTCGGAAGAGAATTCTTAAATATACAGCCTTGATCCACGAGAAAATCAAAAGATCAAAATCTCAAGGAAAGAACGCCACTTACTCTACAAATTTACCTCCTCCAATAGTAAACCAAGAGGACAAAGATATGTTTTTTTGCTACACCTGTAACTTTAGAGGCAGAGAGTTGGCAGCAGTAGTACACCATTACTCCAAAGCACACCACAGAGCGTCTAACAGAAAGGACATCCTTCAATACACGTCAAAGGTTCTCAAACAGCTCCACTTACCTGAAAACCAGGAGCTACTGGAGAAATCTGAGTCCACAAAAGAGACCAATAACTCTTCTGCAACCTTTTCCAGCTCAGAACCTCCTTCTGTCGTAAACTCCCAAACACAAAGAAAGCTTCCATGCAAATACTGCAAGTTCACTACTCAATACGTGTTCCTTTTAAGGTCGCACATGAGGAAGATGCACTTTTCAAAACCCTCGGTTTCAGCTGTTTTAAGACTGTGTTTCCGTAAAGGGGCTTTGCTTGCAGGGTATCACTGCGAGTGGTGTGTTTTCAGTCATAAGAAAGCCGAGGCAGTCCACAAACACTACCAGGAACGGCATCCAGGATGCGAGCAGATCAGCCTTGCGAATGTAAAGAGTCGTTTATACGTTGGTCCCCAAGATTTGCATTCAGAAGACATGAAAACCGAACTAAAATCAGTCCAAGCTGTGACATCTACATATGCAGAGAAAAATCCAGATGAGTATTATAAATGCACGGAATGTACTTTTGAAAGTTACACAGCGGCCTCCCTTAAAAACCACTGCAACAAATTTCATCCTTTGCCCGTAAAAGATGTCTTGGATTCCTCAGGTGAGAAAGGGACAAGCGAAAAGAGCCAGCTGGAAGACCTCAATGACATGCCAGGGTTGTTTGAATCTTTCCAAATGCCGATTGAAGACGCAGATGAAGAAAACTCATCTTCTGAAGGGTTCAAGTGCCCTTTATGCCCTGCGACGTTTCATAGCAAGCATGGCCTGAGCGTTCACAGTGGGATTAAACACATCAATTTCAGTACGAAAGAACCAAAAATACAAGCAAAAGAATCTCAAGGGCGTGTGCATGTCTTCAAGTGTCCATTTTGCAGCTACGTCAATACCAGTTGTCAGGGAGTTCACACCCATTGCCAGAGGAAGCATCCTGCCTCCAGTGTGACCAGTCTTCATCTAGATGCAGTACCCTTGCAGGACTTGGATGAAAACCTGAAAAACAATTCCGGTGATGCTTTGAAATTTAGCGGGTATATGTGTACTACCTGCCGTCAAATATGCGCAACGCTGGACAAACTGAAAAGGCACCGTGAAAAGGATCACGATGAGGCTGAAGATGGCATCCCCAAACCAGCTTCTGAACCATCATTGAGCCTTAGAATAAAACTAGCTAAACCCCACAGAAGTGTTGGTTCCATCTGTAACACTTCCAATGTTACTAAGAAGGTCTACATCAGGATAAAGTGCAAGCACTGTTCTTATGTCTCCAGCACAAACATTGGAATGAATAAACACATGCTTGAGAAGCACAGAACTGCTCCTCCACAAGACCATATATATAAGTGTGCGTTGTGTTCGCAGACGTATTCTTTTAAAAAGCGACTCTCAAAGCATTACACTAGGACTCATGGGAAGACTGCCTATCTGAAATACTACCTTCCAGTATACAAGCCAGCTTCCAAGACGCGAGAGCCATCATCTCAGGAACAGCAAAAGAACTTGGAGAAGCGGCTGATCTACAAGTGTGCTAGCTGTCCTTATGTGAACGTCACTTACCACGGGACCCTCACTCACAGCCAGATGAAGCACCCGAGTGTAACTGTGAGGGCAGATGAGCTGGAAATGGGTGAAATACTCGTCTCAAGCATTGTCGGCTGCTCGAATGGTAAAGGTTCCTACGAAAGAGGGTATCTGTGCAAACAGTGTCTGCAGATTTATCCATCCATCAAGAAACTAACAGCCCACTATGAGCGTGAGCATAGGAAGGTTTCTGAGCTTTTCGCTGAACCTGCTGCAGAGAAACAAGATAAGTCTCTAGTTGCAGATGAAGCAGCTGGCCTCTTAAGGAGGACATTGCATTTCTCGGTCAACCTTCAGAGCGAGGAAGAAAAACCAGCAGCTTCGGACGATGCCAGCTCTCAACCCGCTATACCAAGTCCTGCACGGTCAAAGGCATTGCTAAAGAGAGACATTTTTTACAAGTGCCAGATGTGTACTTACTCGGCTTTTACACGAAAAAACCTGCAGTGTCATTACAAAAGTTCTCACAAACTGGACGCCCTTAATACTTACAAGATGTTGGAAAGGTATAACAAACGTAAGAACAACTACATCTTTAAATATATGGCGTTACAAAAACGGTCAAATCTCATTTGTAAGGTGTGTCCTGAATCGATATTTGACTCCCCCCAGTTGCTGATTGATCACTATAATACTTTTCACCGCTTAAGCAGCAAGTCTGACTTCGCAGTGGTGTCGTTTGGAGTAAAAAAGGGAAGCACGGGGCTCTACAAGTGCAAGTACTGTAAAGTGATTTTATATGGAACTAGAAAGCTTTGTACTCACCTGAATCGCCACAGAGATCAGATAAAGGCAAAGGCTTCACAAAAAACAAATTTCTTTATCCGCGTGAAAGCTGATCCCAAGTCCCCTCGGGTAAGTTGGCTCGCTGTTGAAATTCTGCCACAGCCTCAAACCTCAGTTGTGGGTTTGATCGCTGCGACCTTTGTTTTACAGGCCTCCCAACGAGACGAGATCCCCACATTTGAAAGCATCGAACACCTCAGCCAGTGGACAGGTAAGCCGGTGGAGGTCGTAACTCTCCCCTCCAATCCTCAGCAGTCGCCCTCCAAACCTCCAGGCGCTGAAACCCAAGAGGGCGGACACACCTGCAAACGGTGCCAGAGGACGTTCATGTCGCTCAAAGGTCTGCGTTCACACGAGCGAAGCCACGCAGCCCTGGGAGCCATCAAGAAACTGGACAATATGGTCAACACAGAGTTCAAACACAAGTAAGAAAGAAAGTTACTAGTAAAGCTAGTTTTTTTTTCTTCTTTCTTTCTCTGGAGTAGTAAAATAATTGTTTTAACAAAAAGCAATTTACATGGTTAAGCTTCAACATTTCAATACAATTTCTTCCTACTTCTAATCTAATGAAACATTTTCTTAATAAACGTTTGCTTTTTCACTCTCCCACCAGCATAAAAAAATACCTCATCCATAAACCGGAGACTTCGAAGCCTTACCGCTGCAGTTGCTGCGCATACCGGACGAACTTCATGGCGCTTTGGCAAAGCCATTTTATGAAGAATCATCAAGGTCAGAAAGTTGATGCCCTATCTAATGTTTCCACTTTGATTTGATTAGGTTCTTATTTTTTTATTTTTTATTATTCAACTGCAACTAAAATTGTAGTTTCATTAGCAGTGTTTGACACACGACAGGAGAGAAAAATAGGTTTTTAACAGATGTAAAGTAGATTGATAATTTTGCTGTAAGTTCCCTAAAGTCTTATGTTAAAATGGTCATTAGCATGTCAGTGAGCAGCATCCACCAGTCACTCGTTCACACAGTTTTTACTTTGCCATTAGGATGGGCCGCTGATTATTTCACCCTTTCATTCGTTTGTTCAATTCTCTTTTCTTTTTTTTATTCGTTTGTACCCTTTTTTGGGGTTCAAATTGGAGCGTTCTACTTCAGTTTGTTTCCTATCAGGAATTTGTCGTTCATGCTCGCCAGGAAGGTGTTTCGCATCCACTTCGAAAAGCAACAATTTACATGTATTTAATTTCTGCTAAAACCACCGTAAAAAAGAAGTTGTTATATAATTACACTTAATAATATCAGCTGGAGTTATTTATTTTTTAACCCCAGATATAAGTTCTCATATTTACAATATACAACGCATTTAAACAGTGATTAAAAAAAACAGTCAGTGAAAATGGATTATAATACAAAGATTTCCGCAAATAATCTTGTGATTGAAATAAATAAAATAAGACACATATTTTTGATATAATATATTACCATAGTATATGAAATACTTATATACAATGGGGTAGAGATGGTTCTGTAGAAAAGGACAAACCAACAAACCTTGTGCTGACAATGGTGTGTATTAACCCAAAAATAATACTTCATGTAAATAACATTACATGGGAGAAGTAAAAATAAATGTTTATACTCCTGTTTACTTTGCAGGTAATAGACATCTTTTGTTGATTTTTAATTCTCTGAACTTGCTCAAAACAAGTTGTTTTGAATGAATATTATTGCAGAGTTTAATTACCATGGTGCTTACATACAAATATTTGCTTAAGTAATGGTCAAAATGGAAAATGATTTATGCTTGGTGTCATTTGGTTTTGGTACTTTCTTGGATGTTGTAAAGTAAATAAAACGAACTGAAAAAAATGGAGGCTGCCACTAATCCGTTTTAAAATGACTGTATTTTGCAGAAACCGTCTTAAGGAAACATGCAGTTGTGATACTGCAGTCCGGTATGTAGGGCAGCTCAAATTTAAATACCATGTTTTTAATTTTCTCCCTGGGTTTCTAAATTCTCAGACGTGATTGAGAAGGAAATCCTCGAGACCAACAGCAAGAAGAAAGAGATTTCTCAGAGTGGAGACAAGGATGCTCCAGATTCATCAGAGAAAACCAACATATTTTCTGAACTCATCGAAGAACCAGAGGACATAGAAGGCAAGTTATTCAACCCATGTTTGATTGTAACATGTTGCAATCTGTGAAAATTGCCCTTTTTGCTTTAGTAGGTTCATTGCTAACATAAGTGGACTTCTTGAACTTTGACAGAGTCCACAGAATCGTACTCGGAGCCCCCAGATGTGCAGCGGCAGTTGACACACTACAGCCTGATGGCACGGAACGTGGACAAAGCCAGCATGAATTTGCACGTCCTCAGTTTGTCCGACGGCCTCCTTCAGTGCGAGATGTGCAACTTCAACACGGAGCATCTGTCCAGCATCCGGCGGCACTACTCCAACCGGCATGGGAAAAAAATCCTGAGGTGTAAAGACTGCGAGTTTTACACGGGCTTAAGGTAAGCTGCAGCCATATACAGCCATCTCCATGACAGGACCAGAACTAACGGTTACCAAGTTACATGCTGAGATTACACGATATCGCTATTCTTGATATATTTGTTTAAATCTTTATTAGAAAATTCCTTTTAAGAGTCCTTTCCTTTCCTTTCTTGATTAACAAGTAAAAAAAAAAAAAAACTCCCCACATTAAATGTGTCATGTCACCATTTTTTATAAGAAAAAACATGGAGATGCACATAGAGACAGGCCACTCCACCTGTCAGTCCAAACCGACTTATCTGAAGGACCTCCGCTGCCCGTTCTGCCTCTACCAGACCAAGAACAGGAACAACATGATAGATCACATCGTCTTGCATCGAGGTACGCCAAGCCCTTTAACGGATTCATTATGCTGCCCTATGGTCTGTCTTCTCATCTTCAACATCACCTTTTTATCTTTTTTCGTTTGTTTCATTTTAGAGCAGCGTGTCACACCAATAGAAGTGCGGCGCCCGAAACTGTCCCGTTACCTTCAAGGCATCGTCTTCCGCTGTCACAAATGCACTTTCACCAGCGGCACCGCCGACAACCTGCGCTTGCACATGATGAGGCACGATGACGTCAAACCTTACAAGTGTCGACTCTGCTACTTCGACTGCGCTAGACTCGCGGGCCTGGAGGCGCACCTGAGTGATAAGCATCAGGTGGGGAAATGTCTCTGAAGCCTCTTTTTTTTTTTTCTTTTGCACCACTGAAATTCCGTAGAATCCAAGGCAGGAGTCTTCAACGTTTTCCAGGCCAAGGACCCCCAAACTGATGGCGAGATGGAGCGGGGACCCCCTAATTTTATATATATATATAAGTATTTCTGATTCTGATTCCTCATTGATGGGACAGGTGTTGGGAATGAAATGAGCTCCTGTGTGTCGTTGAATGATTGAAAGACATCATCTGCTTCCATTTATCTGTTTACTACAGTGTGTTGAATTCATGTTAATGTGTATTTAAAGACATTTCAATTAGTGGAAAAACTTACAGGAGGGGAATATTTAAAAAAAAAAGTCTTATCAACCAAAACCTTCGCCAAAAAAAAAACAAACAAATGTTTGTGGCCCCCATGCGACCCGTAGGGGGTCCGCGGAACCCCTGTTGAAGACCTCTGGAATAAGGTTAAAAACCAACTGGTATTTGGTTTGGAGTTAACTGGTTTTACTAACAATACTTAAAATGCAACACCTGGTGTTACTGGAATCTTTAGCTAAGGTATAATTAAAATAAATATGCTATAAAAGCATTTACAGAGATCAATGGGTGTAGCTTTAATTCCCATGTAGACATTTCACACTGTGATGTTCCCCTGAAACATTTAAGGGTCCCTTTATTAATTAATATCACTGTTGAAAGCTAACTATGAGGAAACCAACGGTCAGAAAAATGGAATACATTGTGGAAATGTGTATTTTTCCAATAATATGTTACATGAATTTTATATTAACGTATGTATTTAATCATCTGCTTCATTTGTCAATCTATTGACTACGTGTGTTGTTTTTGTTGTCGTTATTCCTTAGAGTTGTCTCCATTTAGCATCCATCATTCACCTGTTTATCAATCTATCCATAGATCCATCCATCCATGCAAAGAACTGTATTAAGTTTGTGTAAATATTTTCTTGCAGGTTTTGAGGAACCATGAGCTTGTGGGTCAGGTGAGCCTGGAACTACTAGCAGCAAGAACGGGTACCCAGCCACAAAAAGAGGAGAACAGCTCTGACAGCGAAGAGCCGGAAGCCGAGCAATCTAATGCTGACAACGATGATGCTCCACAGACTGATGACATCCCAGAATGCCACTCCACAGAAAACATGATACAAGATGCTGTGGAGCAAAAGGAAAATGAAAGAATGCCCTCAAACGGTTCTGTATCAGATGTTAAGCAAGAAATTGCTCGGCATAACACCACGGTTCTGAATCTACATCAGCAGGACTCACAAAAGCAAGAGCAAAATGCAAAAGAACAGCAGGAAATAAATGCTATACCAGATGCAGAAGAATGCAATGATGTCAATAGTAAACGTGACGATTGCAGTTTTGCCAAGAAGGAGGGAGAGACGAGTAACAACCAGACTACCATGACAGACGGAGAAATTGAGAAAGTTCCAGAGAAGAGTTCGGTGTCTGGTAAAAAGGGAGAGGTAAAGGCGACTTACTGTAGAATACAGAGCATCAAAGCAATGGTGGAAGATGAAATAGTGCGGAATGTCCTGGAACTGGATGGAAACAGGAGCAATCACAGATTACACAAGAGGCCACATCAGGAGAGAACTGCTAAAATGGGCCCAAACAAAGAGGACAACACTGTAGAGGAGGAGAAAAGCAAAAGGCCTCTATCGAGCTGCAGCACATCTTCGGCCCAGAACCCAAATTTTCAAGACGGCATCGGCAATCCGGCGACTGCAAAGGCGAGTTCTGCACGTGGAAAGGGTTCAAAGCATCGAGAGACTTTTAAATTCGAGCCACACCTGCTGACACTTTCGCCCAGTTATACGCGACTTAAGCTGGGTCAACGGGGCAGTTTGGAAAGGTTGTTGCCAAACTGTAAATGGGAACAAAAACAGACTCCAAAAATCATTAAGGACGAACCAGAACCGCAAAGAGAAACGTTGCCTGACGAGCGTGTCAAGGAAGAGCAGAATGAAGGGGCTGATCGAATTGAGCTGACGATGGATGGAGAAGTTCAGTTTAACAAGGACAGGTGCAAGATTCAGGAAACGCCACATGTCCATGACGGTAAGATTACTTAGAGAAATACGCGCAGACAAGCACGTTTATTTCTGACTAATGAGCCTCACCTAATAGCATTGTGTTCCCCATCAAAACAGTGTCATTTACCGTCTCAGTAGGCTGAAATGTCTCCACACGGAGCATCAGGTCTCCTTTAGAGGAGATTAGGATTTAACTACAGTCTCCAGGATCATTTAGACTCTCCTAATGGTCATGGATTCTGGAAGACTCGATCCATATCTCAGTGTAAGGACAAACTGGACCTACTGCTGTCTAAGTGCTGTTACACCTGCACATGGATGCTTTCTAACAATTGGGAATTTCTCTATAATTTAAGTTTTCTGTGCCTATTCTAGGAGAACCGCCATCAGTGTTATATTATTTTGAATCTTGCACTATTTCGCCTTATTCACAAAGATACCGAGAGTCAGATGTCTTAAGTTATTTAGAAGACTTAAAAAGCTAATCTTCATTTAGTCTCTTAGTCTTTAAATGCTGCCTTGAGGTATTCTGCAGCTGGGAACCCCGCCACATAAATTAAACTGCATATTAATCTCGAACAATAAATTCTAATAAGTAGTGGCAGGGTGGGATTAGATCCTTAAAAACCGACTCACAACATGATTAAACACAGCTGCAAACAGTCTCAACCATGCAGCACCATGGACCCAGGCACGCTGCAACACAATCAGCAGACTGGATCTCATTATTTGAGATCTGCAAATGCTCAAAAATGTTTTATGTGATTTATATGTATATATTTGCATCAAAATAGGATGAAATGCGCTATTAACAAATTTGTACTTTAAAATGAATCTGCATAGTAATTAATTGAAAAGTTACCTCCGGGAAAAAAAAAAGCACAAATATTTTCATGTTTTTCAGAGGAGGGTTAAACGGATTTTTTTCTGTGACAGGATGAATTTTACTTATTAATAAAAGTAATTTAAACTTAAAAAAAGAAGCATCCTGATGAGTATAAAGGATTATACTCTGTTTGCCTTCATTTTAATGTAAAAAGATGTACGTCAACTTACAGCTTGTTGAGTTACACCTCTGTCATGGCCCGAGGGGATCCGCATGGCTTTAACCGGCACTAAGAAACTTTGAGGAGGGTGGCAGGAACCCTGACACACAAAATGACTACAAATGTGCTGACTGCTTTACGGCATACGGGAGATCACGATTTTACGCTGCTATGCACTTGTCCGCTTGGGTATTGCAGTCTTCCTTTAGGCAAAACACTACCGCTTTTGTCCACCTTGGCGCCAAAATGGAACAAAACTGAACCCTCTTCAGTGTTTATGATGTGTTATACTTGTACCCTCCGTTAGATTTGGTAAAGGCTTTTAAGCTCAGGTCTTTTTCTCCTTTAGATGTCTTCGCCCCCTCGGATGGAGCTGCTGAGATGGAGCCTGAGGAGAAGCTGTTCACCTGTGAGTTGTGTGGACGAACCCTCACGAACATCTCTGAACTGAAGCGCCACGTCTTGCGCCATGGAGTATGACGCTTTCCCTTGTACAGAGACCTGAGGCCGCTTCTGCTGTCCTATGATAAAAACCTGTTTTACTGTCTGTTCTCTCCTTTGTTCTTTAGCTGTTTTCTAGTAATGTTAAAATTAGATTCTTCTTTTTTTTTTATCCTTTTCTAATTAATAATTTTTTATACAGCTGCTCTTTATACATTAATGCAGTAATCAAACAAAACTTTGGTAAAGACGATAGTAGGAGATATTACTGGTCTTGAAAGGTTAAAGTCAAAAGGTTTTTCAATTCTTTGAAAATGTTACCGTCAGTTTATATTTTAACTACAGTTTGAGAAAAGGTATTACCCACCCCCCCCCCGATGCCGTTGCTGTAAAATATGCCGACACTAACACTGTGAGCCATGCTTGTATTTAATGACTTTATGTACTAGATTGTAGGTCGTGCTACTGCCGCCTTTTTTTTGTTTGTTTTTTTTGTTTCATCGTTTAACTGTTTGGTTTTATTTTCATTTCAATAGGCTTTTAAACGCTTTTGTATTACATTAACTTTTACATTTCAATGTCATGACATTCAATAAAACATAGTAAGTAAAAGTGAAGAGTAATTGCTGAATTTGTTGCTTTGAGTTTATTTCAGGAGGAAACCTGGAATCTAACGCAGAGTGACCATTCATAAGGTTTATATTGATTTTGAGGATTGTGGCTTACGGCTAATAAAAACAGATTACTCTTTGAAAATCTGGTTAATTATAGAATATATTGTGAATCCAGGAATGTCTGGATACTAAAAAATGTTCCCACCTACGGTACAGTATATTCATTCAACTCATAGTCTGAGCTCTGTTTGCATTCTCTATTGAGTGTTCAGGATGGTGATGCTCGTGGCCAATTAAGCGCAGTGAAACTGGTGATTACAGTAGGTATTTGTTATTTTGGTGGTGTGGACAGGTGCTGAGTCCTAGTGGAAAATGAAGGATTATGTATTGTCGGTCTTAATTATTCTTTGTATATGGCTGCACTAACTTTACAACTGAAAAGAAGAAACTGACGTGCATCCCCACAATGCATTTGGTTCTGCATAGCTCTCACTTAAGACTTATAAATAATGTTAAAATGTAAAAAGGGGGTATTCCAGTATTTTTTTTGCAAATGAAGACAATATGTTGTCTTTTTAAAGCTGGGCGGTCCAGATGTGATGTGTGTTATCACACCAATAACTCTAACTTTTATAACATTTGACTATTATTTAACTATGTCTAATGTATTAAGTTACTGTTTTCATTAAAAAAAATATTTTAATGGCTGTTACCTTGTTTTAACAAAATTTGGTGTGCAAAAACAGAACCAAAGATGGAGAGACAGGGTTCACTTTTTATGCTCCTCTAATAATGGAGAAAATACTCCCAGAAAACTGCAAATCAGCTGAAACGAGGATAAATAACATTAATAAGGTGTACAATGACTCAAAATTGAGTTCTGATTGTTCTAGATGATATTCATTTAATAACGCAATGAAATGTTTCTGTCAAATCATTTTAGTTCTTAATGATTCTAATGGCAAAATGTGAATGTTATGTAAAACATCTTGAACAGCCTTGCTACCATAAAGGTGTTTATACTGATTTAGAACAAAGAACTATTTCATATATATATATATATGTATATATATATATATGTATATATATATATATGTATATATATGTTTTTATATATATGTATATATATATATATATATATATAT
>JAVLVB010000547.1:328602-354163 GCA_032876305.1 Orestias chungarensis | reverse complement strand
CTCCCCACTTCTATATGCTACCACCTTAGAGTGAGTCCTGGTGGGAACACAGATGTCTTCACAAAAGCTGATGTAAGATGTCACAGTGTCCGTGTATTCATCCAGGCTGCTTGTGGCATCATCAAAAACACACCAGTCTGTTAAAACCAAGCAGTCCTGAAGCCTTTCTTTAGCCTCATTAGTCAATTTTTTTCACCGAGCTGACCACAGGTTTGGCACACTTGAGCTTCTGTCTGTAGGTCGGGAGAAGATGAACTAAACAGTGGTCAGATAGTCCCAGTGCTGCACGGGGGACAGAGCAACAAGCACCTTTAAATACAGTGTAACAGTGATCTAAAATGTTGCTCTCCCTGGTGGGGCAGGTTACATGCTGTCTGTATTTACGTAGTTCGTTGTTAAGTTTTGCTTTGTTAAAGTCCCCTAAGATGATAAAAACAGAGTCTGTGTGTTGGTTCTCCACGCTGAGGATCTGATCAGCGAGTGCGCTCAGGGCCTCACGCGTGCACGCTTGAGGTGGAATGTAAACCGCAACCAGCACAACGGATGAAAACTCCCGCGGACAATGAAACGGTCTACAGTTCAAGAAAAGCGATTCCAGATTACGGCTGCATTTTCTGTTTTTAATCTATGCTTGTAAAGCAGAGTTTCAGAATGGTCAGATTTTTGTCTGTATTGGCTTGACACCCTCATGATGGTTTACAGAAAGCAGAGAAAGTGTCGGGGAAAAAGAGCAAAGCTCCGGTCCAGCTGGATATCGGGAATATGTTGGCTGTCTTGGAAAAGAAGCAACAAACTCAAAAATCCAAGCAGGACACCAAGCCGGTCATCCTTTCCGGTCAGTCATCAGCTTAACAGCGAACACAATATGTTTACAAAACCAAAAAGGAAAGTTAAAAAACACAATTTAGTAATATGTCTTCTATCATAGTTGGTGGAGGACTGCCTGTGGTCCAGAAGCAATCGTCCTCTCTGAAGAAGCCGCCCTGGCAGCAGGATAAAATTGCACACAATCCGTTGGACTCGACCAGCCCTTTAGTTAAGAAAGGAAAACAAAGAGAAGTGCCTAAAGCCAAGAAACCTACTCCTCTAAAGAAGGCGAGTGGAGTCAATCTGTCATCATCCCAGTTGCTGCATTGTTATTTTTAAAGCGCATATTTATCATTTTGGCAACATCTCATTTTAAAGCCTGTTTAGCCTCATCACTCCTTGCTGTTATATTCATTAGCAGGCGTAAGTGTAAGCAAAGAATAAAGAATATTAACTTAAACCTTAATACAAAATGTTTTGTGAGGTGGAGGAAGTCGAATGAACTGTTCTTTAAAGGCATCCGCTTAGAGACTTCCAGACTCTGGCACCTTTATGGAGTTTTTTATTTTTTTTTAAATCATTTGAATTTAAATCATTTGATTTTTCTTGTAACTCACCACAGAAGCAGATGAATGCTTCTAACTAAAAACACTGCTTAAATTAAATCCCAAAATCCTGGCAGCGTTGAGATGGAAAATCCAGTTTCTCCTCTGGTTCTGGTAATGTTAGCATCTCTGACTTTAAATACGTGTCGCCAGATGTCCTTTATACAGTCGCTCCAGAAAAATACGATCATTTTTTTCAGCACCGACATAGTTTTTTTTATGTATCCATCCTTCTCTCATTAATTTACTGGAATGGAGCTGTGGGTTTCTGTGCAATACAAGAAATAAATGAGCAGCCACACATACATTTAACTTATCCTCTACTAAAAACACATTTTTTGTGCTGAAATATGTCCGTTTGTTGCCAATATCTACGTTTGTCATCCATATGTGGTTGTAATTTCCATTTTAGTTTTGGAAAGTACTCGGCTTTGATAACTATGAATATGCTGTTTATGATTTACCTTTTGTTTAATTTTTAGTTAGTATTTTTAGGTTTTTACTGTTCTAAAATATGGGATTCCCCTTTTAAATCTCTATTTTGTTGGACTTTCAGGTCATTTTGAAAGAAAGGGAAGAGAAAAAACAGAGACGGCTGCTAGAGGAGAGAGAAGTGCTGCCTGACAACGAGTCCGAACTCAATAATGATGCTACGGAGGAGCAGAATGACACAAATGAAACAGGTCTGAGCAACTGTGCACACCACAGGAAGTGTGGTTGTTCAGCTTTTCTTAATAACTATTCATTTAGTTTGCTTAGAGATCCAGAGTCTTACTCAAGGACTTGAAGGGCAGCTGAATTTGCACGGTACCGTTTCCGACACGGAAGATGCCAACGAAGAGGATGACAAAGACGAGGGTATCCAGCAGGAATCCACCTCATCTGATCCACAACACACCAATGTTCACAAAGTCCACAGCAGGAAGTTTAGAGAGTACGGCAACAATGTTATTCTGCACATATTAATGTGCCCAGGTGGTTTGGTTGGTGGTTTAAACGATTTTTATCCCATTTGCGTGTCAGTTACTGCAGCCAGATGCTGAGGAAAGACCTGGACGAGTGCGTGACGTCACTACTGAAGGAGCTGGTTCGCTTCCAGGACCGCCTGTACCAGAAGGATCCCATGAAGGCCCGCATGAAGAGGCGGATCGTGATGGGCCTCCGAGAGGTCCTGAAACATCTCAAACTGAAGAAGGTCAAATGTGTCATCATCTCGCCGAACTGTGAAAGCATCCAATCCAAAGGTACTTTCAGAGCATCAGTGGGTCATCATTATGTTTATTCTATGGCTTTAGATTATTTACAATCAGATATGACACTTGTTTTATTTTGTGTTATGCCAATAATAATCTTTGATCCTCACCATTTAGGGTTCATTTAGGTAGTCCAGCCAAAGTAGTCATTTTTTTTTTGTATTTAATCAAACGGCCCAAAGTTCTTTACTTTTCTGTACATGTTTTTGGCATTAGTATGTTCTGAAACTATGTATCTGTGATTTTGCCCATAGGGTTTTGATTAATACATAAATATGGTTCTATTTTGAATTTTCTATGTGTCATATGTCCTGGTGTTTTCCAAAAGTTGATCATGTCTCATGAACTCTGATACAGATCCCAGGGTATTTGGAAGAAATACCAGCCCATAATGAATGAGCAGGCTTTTAATCATTATTTGTATTGTAGACTCACACAGGTTGTTTGTTGTTGGAAGGCCAAGTCTTGGTCTCATCTGACCAAGCATTTGGTTCCAGGGAAGGTTCCAAGAGCCTTTATCATGTTAACAGTTCTGACTAGTTGTAATGGTTTCATGTGTAGACTTTGTCCAAGTAAGAAAACTTTTTTTTTTGATCTCTTACTCTCCATACTGTTAAGATAAGATAAGGGTTCTCCAGCCTTGTTGGTCACATTTTCAGGTCTAACTATACTAAATGGACAGGTGTGGGCAAGGAATAATTTTGTTTTAGTAATTTCCTAAATTATTAGCATGTTCTCCTGTCTTTTCCATTTTGAAGAGTTGGTAAGAGCAATTTATCCCATCAGATTTATACTCAAGGGACACTGGAAGTCTTTAATTGCAAATGAAAATATCTAGTACCCTAAGAAAAAGAAAAAAAGATTTATGGGGATTTTTAAGTATCAGATATTGTAAGAGACCAAACAGAAAAGTCGAAAAATACAAAGTATTTAAATTTCAATGGGGAAATACATTTAAATTCAGGGAAACTTTGTTTTTTTAGATTCATGATAGATGGAAATAAACAACGTGACAAAGCGTCACAAATGTGTACAAATGCAACATCGATGAGACGAGAGCTCTGGAGCGACGCGAGTGAAGCTGCGTGTTGATAGAGAAAATATTGCCCCCACAGGTGGCCTGGATGAGGTTCTGCACACGATCATCAACATGTGCCGTGAACAGGGGGTACCGTTCGTGTTCGCACTGTCCAGGAAAGCGTTGGGCCGCTGTGTCAACAAGGTTGTGCCCGTGAGCCTTGTGGGCATCTTCAACTACGACGGTGCACAGGTGAGGGGTTTTCCTTTGTAGATGTGTAGAATAAGTCCTTAACAGTCACTATTGAGTATAATCGCAGCGTGTTAAAGAAAAGGGATTATCCCGCAGGACTTCTATCACAAGATGATTGAGTTATCAGCTGAGGCCAGGAGAGCGTACGAGTTGATGCTGTTGAGTCTGAAGGAGTGCGACCAGGTCGATGCGGAGCAGCAGGCGAACAGAGACCAGCGGCGGATTAACAGCCTGGCTGAGGAGTCCAAGCCTGAACCTGACCGTAACTGGCCCAATATGACGCATTACTGTAAGTCACAGCATTTATTTGGAGGATAACACTGAAAAGGATGCCAGCTTTTTCATTAACCAGTGGATTAGGGATTTACCTGACAGATACTCTTCACTGAAATTCAGTTTGAAATATTTTTGTGAAAGGTTTTTATTTCAAGGAGACTTCAAAAAAATAGGTACACAATTCCAAATGTTTGTTTGCAATCGTGCAATAATGAATTATAGTAAGAGCAAAGGGGAGGGAAAATTGTGTGTGCAAAAAAAATCTGCCTCTGTAAAACGGATAGTTCGCCATTTTCAGTCAAAGACAACGCTTTCAGACATTTTGAGTTGCCTTTAGCATCTGATATTAGCATATTTTGGTTCGTTAGCCAGACTATCGTTACTGGAGAAAAAGCTTTAATGTATATTTCTTAGAAAATTAAGATGCTAAAAGTTTTGTTTTTAAACGACAAGATATGAGGACAGTCTTCCAATTGTTTTGGTGTTTCTATCTTGTAATGAGCTGTGCTTAATTATTTATAGTAAGAGTAGAAGTGACGGCACATGTGTCTGAGAGAACAAACAATCCCTGAAAAATAGCGTTTTTATTCTTTTTAGTCGGACACAATCAATACATAAAGCTTTCAGGCATTTAAGTATCTAATCTTTAATCTCTAAGTATCTTTCTCTGGCATCCGATACTAGCATTAAGGTCTGTTTGCACCACTGTCGCTACTTGAAGATTAATCTCGGTGTGGATACCTTAGAGAATGAAGACGCTTACCTCAATTTTTTGATTTTTGATAGTTATAGGTAAAAACACAACTTTGCTTTATTCTGGTTAGCCATTTTGCCATCTCCTGCAAGTTCTGCTCTCCCAACGTTAATAAACCAGGGGGGAAGAAAGGTTTTCTTTCATCTTAAAGCTTCCTCCGACCTAATTTTAAATCGCCTTTATAGATAATGGAAATTGCTAAATTACGTTTCACTTCAGAAACTATTTCCAGCATGTTCAAATTATGTTGCATGTTCACTTGAAAAGGATAAAACATTTTGGGATTCCAGCTGGTTCGTCTACTGTCAGGACCAATTAAGCTGAAAAGCGGTTTATTCCTGTAATGAGCCAATTACAATGAAAAATTCACCTGAGGTAACCACTTCTTTTTTCTTTTCTTTTTTTTCCCATGTACTTCTTAGTAACATTCTGGGAGAAGATGCTGGAAGAGGGAAGCGGTGACGCTTTTTCTGAACCAGGTGGAGCAGCTATTGGACAGTGAATGTACAGAAAACACTGATGAGGACAAAAGCTGACTGTAGAAAATCTATTTGCGACTAAAAGAAATTTTGTTTTGATAGAATAACAATCTTTTGTAGCCATCTTGTGAATTTTATAGCTATATTTGACCTTTGGAGAGATTAAAGGACGAAAGTTGGTACCACTTTAATTAGAAGTTGGTAATAAACTGGTTATTAATTAAGCTGTTAACACTTTAGAAACCAATTCCGGTAGTCATAGGTTGAAGCTTGTTTAATGGCTTGCAAAAAATGGATTTTGCCTCGTATGAAAATTCTTTTAAACCTGCTTTTTAAGGGCTGTTAAAGTGTTAATTAATAACAGGTTTGTTAATAAGCATCAGTGGGTTATATGGTTTCTTTACTTGGAACGTGTTAATCTTAAGTCTCAGTGAAGGACATGAGATAAAACGAAATGCGGAAAAGACTATGTAGGAAAAAATAAGATCATTGATGTTTAACAAAGAGCTTTGTAAGATACACCTGCACATCAAATCAGATATTTATTTACAGTCATTCACGACTCAGACACAATCTGAGCTCTATATTTGTTTTCCAGAATTCATTATTGATGTAATTTAAGGAAAATGACATCCAGAAATGTTTCGTACTGGAATGAAAGAAGATACAGAGTCTGCTGGGTGAGATTTACACGACATCATTATCCTGATAAAAAGTGTTTTTCTGTGCTTTGATTTGATCTACACTACAAATTTCTTGGTACCGCTCAGTAACAACCACATGAATTCAGTTTTGAAATCTAAATCAGAACTTAAAAGTAGCCAGCAGCAGAATACAATAGGATGAGAATAACTCGTACAGCAGTCCTTCTACTTGTTAACACCCCTGGCTTTTGTCCATCATCCTTTCCTTTTCTTGTGAGATAGTATTATCCCAGTTGACAATCACGTTAAAAGAAGCAATAATGAGATCTCTAAGACAAACTTTGCTGTATAAAATAAATAAAAAATCCTATAGCAAGCGTACAGATATAAACAAAAAATAAAAAACAATAAAATAATAGTTCAGGGCTTATTTAAAAATCTGAATCACGGAAAAAACTTGTAGTTTAAGATTAGTTCCTGCTCAGATTGGATGTAGTTTGATTTATGTCAGAGTTGTAGGATCAGAGTAAACTGCATACAAAAAAAACTAAATTTGTTTCTTTAACTATAAAAAAGGCTTATTAATCTGTCCTATGTGTGTACCTCTTATTGTTTACCCACCTGTCATTCTCCTAAATCTCCATATAGTACAATATCTCAGTAGGAATGCTGCACCACTGCTTCCCTATGCTGCTCATCATTTGAGGTGTTTTTGACAGATTTGACTAATAGTTCCACATCTTTGTAGTCAAAGTCTTTTGGGATCAATTGAACGTCTTTATTACACTACCTGTCTTATAAGTACTTTATTACAATATGATGGAGAGTGTGTAGTATATGATGCCGTAATACCGCATATCAAATTGAGGGGGAAAAAATAAATACTTAGAACATATGTTCCCTATATGTGAAGGTGAGGTCCAGGATTGGCTCTACAAACCCAGGGTTTTGTTGGACAGTATAGAGTTTATCTTTTTTATGTAGGACTTAACAAAATAGTGCTAACATTAGATGTTAAGGTTTAAAAAGGTCTTTCTAATCGTGCATCTTTATTTGCAAAATACTAAAAGGTACTGATGTTGCGTTCAAAAACATAAAAGGTAAAAAAAAAAAAAGGGTTGTTTGCTTCTAAGTTTGAGTATGAAATGGAAATCTTTGGCAGTCTCTGTAGCAACAATCTGATTTATAAAAAAAATGTCACCATTGTTTTTGTGAGTTTTTTAATTTGTATTCTGCATATTTTTTTTTTATTATTTCTTTCAATTATAATCCTTACCTTACATTAAACAGCGTTTTATATGCTTTCTAATAGAGCTGATTAAGAAAAGGTTTAGACACTGTTTGTATAGTTTTTTTTTTTTGCTGCTAAGATATCATTTTGTGGCAAGATTACCCAAAAAATGACAGAAGGTGCACATTTTTTTTTAATGTGATTTTTGTCCTAAAACAATTCATCAAAGTACCTGAAAGCTAAAATCACAGATTTATTTTTCTTTAAGGAATATACAATTTAAAATGTTTCTTATTGATTGTAGAATATTCAGAGAATATAAATGATTTGAATGTTATGTCTGAGTTTATGTCCTGAATAAAGAATCTGTGTAAAAGTAACAGTTGTAGTTGAATTTTTTAAGCAGAAAGTAGAACATAGAGCAATTATTCCAGGCTTATTCTTGTCTAAAATCTGAAACTGAATTTTGGGATGTTCAAACAGCACTTTGAAATAAATCTTTCTTTGATTTCTGAAATGAATCAACTTATGGATGATGTAAAGTGTTTCTAAAGACGCACCTGTTGAGTTAAACAAGAAAAGTTGCAATAAACTAATAAGAAAGGAGGAAACTGACAGCAATCTTTAACCTACAGCCTGGTAGCGAGTCACTTGATATCAACAGGTTCCCTGCAGAGTGTTGCGACATGATGGAAGAATCAGTTTGCTGCCATTATTAGTTGGTAGATTTAAGTATTCCTTAAAAGGCCTCAATGTCCATTATTTCTCATTGATACGTGTGCCTGCAAAGCACAGAGGCCTATTAATGTCCTAAATACCGAATATTAAATGAGAGTAAAGCGTTGAAATTGTAGTGACCTGTTCTGATCATTGTACAACAAATTGTTTCTTTCTATTCTCAGTTGTAAGTCCGACTTTCAGCTTTGCTGTATTCGTGATAATCGATCTTTGTCATTGGGTACTGCCTTTCCACAGATTATGAAATATTTTCACCTCCCCCGGCGACACGCTCTTTCCTTATCTTTACACCTTCCTTCCCGTTTCTCATGTGCAACTAGTAAGGAGTTGTGTAATGTTTCAAAGCATTTTTTTTTGTTTTTTCTTCTAACGTTTCACAGAATATTGACATACGGTACAAATTCTGGGCTCCAGGAGATTCAAAGCATTCCCGTTTAGAAAAACAAGTCAGGAGGATAAGAGCTTCAAAGAGTAGATTTGCTACAGGTGGATATGTTTATGTGGTGGAGTTATAAAGATAAGAGGAGATTGGAGACAAAAGCATAGCTGCTATATGAAAGGGAAGATTAATAGGATGGCAATGATATTAGATATATTGCCGATGTTAGAGCTGAAGATTTACCCAAATGGTTAAACTGGAGGAACAGCTTAGGTTGAGCCGTCGTACAAGACGAGGTCAGAAAGGCAAAGCTGTACAGAGGGAGAACACTAAATATGGAGCTGCCAGGAATGACTAAATGTAGTCCGTTTACTGTCTACCTCAACAAAGACGTCTGCTGCAAAAACGGAAGAGGATGCTGACATTTAAATAGAAGCAGATCCACCAGATACACCTTTAAAGGGATGAGCTGAAATAAGAGGTCTTCTGTGTCTCTCGGTGTTGTACTGACCCAGAGTGTGGTGTTGATTTGCTCACCCTGCATGCCAGGGACCAGTTACAGCAACCAGAAAGAAACCTAGCTCCTTCAAGTCTCAGGCCAGACGAATCACGCAAAGGCTTCCCCCATCTGACACTAAAAAGAACAAACTTTGTGTTGCTTGGTTAGTTTACCAAAGCACTGTCTATTTCCCAAATGCTAGATAATAAGAGATGTAACATAAACATCGGGGTTTCTTTTTTTCTGAATAAATACATTAAAAAGTAAATGTAACAAATTGTCCTGTAGAACAGTTTCTGTTATTTCATTGTTAAAAAGTCTAAACTGATTTTGGGCAGCATCATGCCGGGTTTGGATGCGTTTGAAATGAGTCAATGAAAAAAGGGGGCGTGTGTGTCGGCGCGCGGCGGCGCAACCCGAGAGGAGGACGCACACCGTCAGATCTGTGCAGCGGGAGACTGGATCTGCTAGGAAGTTTCAAACAGGTTAAAAACAGAAACAAAGGAAAGACACGAAACAGCAGGCAAAGTTCGACTCAGCGCCACAGATCGGACATGTAGAAACTGGATCGGAGGTCGCACCCAGAAAACGCCGCGGGTGCGAGTGGAAAGAAAGCCGCTCCCGGGGATTATTTGACTTTTTAGGGATTTGGGACTTTGGATTTACAAGGAGAACTGCTTCAAGGACTTTGTTTTGGTTTTTGAGGATATGGGACCCCTTTGTGGACATTATTTTTTATTAAAAGAGAACGGGATTATTTGGACGTTTAATTATTTCATTTGATTTGCTAACTTAAACCTAACCTATAATTATTTTTTGTAGAATTTTTGTTTACAGATATATTTGTTCTGAAAATTTTTTTCATATGGAGTGTTTGGATATTTATTTTCTTCCTAAATTAAATGATGTAACACATTTTACCTGATTCCTGTGACAGATCCCCCTTTAGTTTTTTGAGAGTTCCACTTTAAATCAAGCCGAATTTTACAGAGATGTATTTTTAAGTCAGAAATTCACATACTGTATGTTTTCACATATGTTCTGTGGAATTTCCAGGTGATAATAGTCTCTTTGTAAGCTTTTGATAGGCACATTTAAACCATCTGATTTAATTTGAGGAACATTTGTAGATGATTCTTTTAGCACTTTCCATATGTGTGCAGCTGCTGCTTTGTACATAAAAAAAATGATCAAAATGCAAATATAGACACCAAAAGAATGTGCAGCCATATTACAGATAAGGAAAGAGACATGTTTGGGGTCCCAATATTTGTTTTGGTGCACTACAAAAACAGGTAGATGGTTTCATGAAGATCCTGGATAACCCTGGTGCCATTAGACATAAATTAGTTTTGTTCCAACATGCCCTGTAGGAACATTCAGAAGTCCTAACTCGTAAAGAAACCAAAAAGCCAAAGTAATATCTGCAAATCCACTCATGGATAAAGCGCTTTCAAATGTTTGCCTGTCATTAACATTTAAGGAAAAAGCTTTCAAGATTGAAAATGCCGAGAGCGACTTGACTGTGACATAA
Source organism: Orestias chungarensis (assembly GCA_032876305.1). Classification (NCBI taxonomy): domain Eukaryota; kingdom Metazoa; phylum Chordata; class Actinopteri; order Cyprinodontiformes; family Cyprinodontidae; genus Orestias; species Orestias chungarensis. Next base: position 343,694 of record JAVLVB010000547.1, on the reverse strand, counting down.
AGAGGTGGGGACAACATGCTGTGTGGGTGTTTTCCAGCAGGAGTGACCGGATCACTTCTTATAACAGATGGGAACATAACTACAGTTCCAGAGCTGACAAGGCGGGAATCCTGACCGGGTTATACCAGTTTAGGAGGAGAAGGCCACAAGTCCATACGACTATTGCAGAAGGAGAGTGACCCAGGTTATAGAGATTCTAAAAAATACTAACAAAACCTATGTAAACATGACTGACTTTTAAGAGTTCAAACAATTACATCACTCCTTATTTTGGCCTTAAGCAAACAAAAAAGGCTTTTGGTTATTATAAATAACCTAAAATACCAACAATATAGTTGAATTTAAGACATTTATGTAAATATCCTGTACCAGGTATATTCTCAGTAGTGCTTCTCAGAAGCACGTCTGTGTTTTTCCCATGGAGCCGTTTACCTCCACAGGCTTGACCTTGGATAGACGGATGCTTTGTATTCCTCCACTTACCCAAACAAATTCTTAAGTAATTTACAAAAGTCAAAGAAAAGAAAAGCAACTAAAACAAAATTGGTTTAAATCAACCGTACATAGTAGAATAGAAGCATTTCCTTGTAAAAAAAAAAGATTTCTGGTTTAGACAATAAACATGTGAAAATAACCGTTTTTTTTATTTGTGATTTGACTGACATAAAAAATTCCTGCATTGGGAAGAAAAAAAAAAGTTAAGCAAGTTAGTTTCTCACATTAGATTTTGTCACCCATGATAAACATGTTAGTGCTGTTGAGACTCTGCTGTAGAGTTCAACTGCTTTGAATGCAAGAACTAGTCAGACAGGTTTATCACGTGCGCACTTCTCAGATAAACCAGACGCAGCAGAATTTACCATGGACAGACAAAAACAACAGACATTAAATAATAAGTTAATCAATTACGACTCTTTTTTCCCCCCACTGAAACCTGATGGTGGTCAAGATTAAGGCAGATATTGATTGAAAACATGTAATTAACAAGTGTTCTTGCAGTCTGACATTCCTGTAAGCATGTCCGGAGCTTTAAGGGGTCCATTTTAAAACTCTGTGAGGCATAAATGGCTTTTGAAGCTTTGATTTAAAGCTTTTACTCTAAGGGTAGCTGTTGTAATAAACATCAAGTCCAAGGAGCTGCATTCTTAGTGTTGCAGGTAGGTCATTTTGACCTGGTAGTCCTCATTGGGCAAAACCAAGGTTTCAAACTCAATAGCAACCCACTGGTAAATGCCTTACCACCAGAAAAATGTCTTCCACAGTTTATTTTTATTTTTAAATACACTTAACAGATGTCCAGCTGAACCACTTTCACCATTAAAAGTGGAAAACTTTAAAATGCCTGAAGGTGGAGAACTCGATTTAGATGTCTTTCCAGTCTGTGGTACATAAATAAAATTCCCTTCCGGAGAGCAGCAGGTACATCCCATAAATAGCTCTGTCCAATTCAATATCGTTCCATTTGCGGATGGCATTATAAAGGCAAGGTGCATCGTCCGTGTCCTGTGAATTAGCCTTAAATCATGACCGATGCGACCGCTGCACCTCAACGGATCACTTAACTGGAAAAGGCAGGAACAGAATCCACGTATCCATTTCCGAATGTCTCTGAGCAGAATCCTTTGCTCTCGTGAGGCATTATCAGTGTCTGATCAGTCGCCTTAATGCACTCACCGGTTTTCTTACAGTAGGAGTCAGTCGGTTCGTGTTTCTGCAGGAAAACCAAATCAACGTTCACCTCCTTGACCCGACTGTAGTCATCTGGTGCGCTACCCTCGACGTTCCCCTCAACATCCGAACAGTGAGGGTCACGTTCGTTGTTGAGGATGACGACGGTCTCGCCGTTCACCTCTTCCACCTTACTGTAATCAGCTTGGGTCGGACTACTTTCCCAAGAGTTCCCATTTTGCTGAATATCCACATAGCTTGAGTTTGTGAGGGGCTGGACGGCGGGTTTTTCTACACACTGACAATCCTGTTCCTCAGTAGGCAGGAGCATCGGCTCAGTGTCTGATAAGTTGCTCTGCGAGAGGGAAGCATTGGAGCTTTTGTGTCTGTCTGTTTTACCCCTACTGTCCAAAGTATTCTCCCAGGTGCTCTTGTCTGTGATCGACTCCTTGCGCTGGATTTCCGAATGCAAGCCGGCAGGAATAATGAAGCAATCTTTCTTTTTTCGAGCTATGAAGGAATTAGGCAGACGCCATTCGTCGCTGTCGGACACCAGCAGGTACTCCTCCACCTGGTCTTTCCACGTCGTCATGGGAGGAAAGTTCCGGTTGCTGGTGAGAGCATTTACGACATCTTCTGATCGGCCACCCTAGACAAGTTAAATTTTTAAAAATGAAATATATATATTTTGGGAGGATGTTCTTGTCAAAGCAAAACAATCAAACACACAAAGTGTTACCTTAAGAAGCTGAACATCAACTCCTCTTATTTTAGGACCAGGGACAGGAGGCAGGAGCCACTGCATAACACTAAGTAACAACAAAAACAATCATAAGAGGTATGTAACTTAATACATTGAGAAAAAAATATCAAATTAACACTTATTTAAATTGGACAAAACACATATACAAGTATTATGTTTTAACTGAATTTAGACTCTAATTATAATAAAGGCAGGAGTGTTGCTTGTTTTACAGTTTGAATCGTAAAGTTTTTTTTTAGCACAATGTCAGGATTTTGAAACATCAGTAATATTTTCAGAATAGTAATAGTTGCTGGTTGCTTCTAGTATGGATTAAAGGAACATTTTAAGATAATTAATTCCAACAATATATGTCCATATGTCAAAAAACATTACATAAGTTAATCAGTGAGTAGAGAGCTACGACACTGACTCTAAATGCCTCAGGTAACGTGTTGAATGTTTAAAAAAAAACAAAAAAAACAACATATGGTTTGGATGGAATAGCATGACAAAAAAACCAAGGTGGTAACATAACTTTGTTTTATTAAACTGAGCAACATAGCATGTGTTGCCTTGTTGTCTCTCTTGTGTTGCCCTGTGATTGTTGGGCTGTAGCCCGCCTCATGGTCATTGACTGCAAGAGATACTAGTGGATGTGTAGTGATCAGGTAACGTTTCATAGTGACAAAACACAGACACCTAACAGTCGTTGACTCCCGTGTTTAGCTAAGCCTTCTTGAGTGATATTGAAACCTGTTTTGTGACAGACAAAGCTAGGATGAAACGCGACAAAAGAATGGACATGTGTTGGAAACGGTCTAGTCCTGGAATGATTGAGCATCAGGGTTAAAAACCCTGTTGGGAAGAAAACTTTACTTTCACTACGTCACTATTATGCTAGTAAAATACTATATATTTTTTTATTAAACAGCATCTCCTAATACAAAAACAATAAATCAAATAAAAATTATGTGATACTTACAGCTTCCTCTTCAGCACCAAGAAAAATATAGTTGCCAGCAAAGGAATCAAAGAGAAAATAAAGACGAGATACAAAAGTTGATTCTCAGCCTGACGATCTAAACAGAGAGAAAAATTTAAAAAAACAGATTTTTACTCCCGATATGCCACAGTGGGTCCAAGGTCCGAGAAGCTGGAGGGGCGATTTAGAAACTTACATTCAGGAACTTTAGCAAACGTGGTTTTGCTCCACTCGCTCCAGCTGCCATGGTCAATCTTACAGCGCACCTCAACCATGTAGAGGCCGCCGGGCTCGACGTAGTACACGTTTAAATTAGTTTCCATTCCTGTTTCTATGTTCTGGATAAAGGACAGAAAGAGAAGAATGTATCCTTAGTTGGTAGTCGTTTTTACTAGATTATTTTTTAACAATTCATTGTGAATACACCAGAAATAACTTCATCACAGAAAGCTGATGGTTCATTAGGGTCTAATACCGCTAGTTTGCAAAATAACAGTTCTGCATCTGACTTCAGATGACTAAAGGAAGTAAAAAAAAAAAAAATCAACTATATCAAATTATAACCTGCTGGGTTACTGTAGCGCAACCCAGAGTGCAATTTGTCTGTAAATGATTATAAGACAGATGGTAGACCTTCACCTTGAGGGCCAATTCTTCAGGGAAGTAAAACAGGGACAGAACTCTCTCAGCTTTAACTGGAGCGGGTTTGACGTCTTATCGCGTTCAAAAACTCACCTTCCACTCCTTTTCGTCGTTTTGCTTAAACCTCAGCTCATATTTTGGGGTGACCCAACCAGTTTTGACATCTACGCTTGGAGGGCTTTTCCATTTTACTTGCAGGTTTGGAAGGGACAAGCTGCCGTTCACCAGCACGGTGACATTTAAGGGAGGGTAGGGCTTCACTGCCAGGCAAAGAAAAATAGGAAGCAAAGTCATTAACTGTGTCAAGTTCGCTTTCGCTTAAAATTAGCTAGTTGGACTGCCTTTTACTTTACTGCATCTCTGCTCATTACAAGGGCAAATCTGACACCAAACAGTAGATTCATTTTAATCAATGTACTACATCTATCTTGTGGAAAAAAGCTGAGGCGTCAAATATTGATTGAAAAAACTTTGCTTTTAGTTCCAGGCATGAGAAAGATACAGAAAAGGGGAAGGAACAGAAGGAAGTACAAATATTGGCAAAACAATGCGCACCAGCCTATAGCGGGACCGTGGGAAATGCCTCAACCAGAAAAAAACTGATTACACATAAATAGCCCGGCACTCTTCTGGTAATATGATGCAAAGCTGTATTAGGAATTAAAAATTGTTACCCGAATTCACACATGTAGGGAAAAACAACATCAAACGTGTTAGTCTGGCCACTTCTCTCATTATACTGGGAGATGTAACCTTTAAGCTTTTGGCTGTTTATTATAGCTTTTCTTTTCTTTTGTTAATATGTCTCAATCTTTGTGCTCTAATTAGTACCTTACAATTATTTAAACATTATAAGGCTCCAGATACGGGCAGCAAGGGCCATGAGAAGTTAAAGAATTGAACAGACCCTCCCTAAGAACATCAAACACCATAATCATTTGAAGCTGCGAACGTTATCTGCAGCAACATGCCTGTTTCTCACACATGCGGTTCCCTGGGAAGGTATTCATGCCGCAACAACTTTTCCATATTTTCGTACATAATGACCATTAATCGAACAACCATTACACTGTAAAACCACCAGCTTCAGGTCTGTTACAGAGTCTCGTACTGACAGACTTCGTCTCTACAATGTAGGCTCATCCAGAAAAAAAAAGAAATAAAAACTTTTTTCTTAACACACAAACTCAAAAGGAACCAGCTTGTGAAAATCAAACTTCATGTTCTGGAGGTTAAAAACTGTTGTCATGCTAGAAGGTAAATCTCAGCTGAGTCCAACTTCTAATCATCTTAGATCCTTGTCATCATCACTGCTTAAGAAAAAAACATCCCCACAGCATGACACTGCCACCACCATGTTTCACAGTGGGGTGTGCTATGTGTATAGGATTATGTTCGATACTTATATACTTATGTTTCCATGCAGTAAGAAGGCTCTGGGTTCAATCCCACCTTGGGTCTTGAATCTTTCTGCAAGGAGATTTTATGTTCTCCCTGTGCATGTGTGGGTTCTCTCCGGGAACTCTGGCTTCCTCCCACAGTCCAAAAACATGATTGTTAGGCTGATTGGGCACTCTAAATTGTCCTTAGGTGTGAGAGTGTGTGTGTGAGTGGTTGTTTGTCCTGTATGTGTCTGTGTTGCCCTGCAATGGACTGGCGACCTGTCCAGGGTGTACCCCTGCCTCTTGCCTGTTGTAAGCTGGAGATAGGCGGCAACAGACCCACCCGACCCCAATAGGGACAAGGGTGTACAGAAAATGGATGGATGGAATAAACCGTGCTCTATCAGATAATCTAACCCTGCTATAAACTTTTCCAAAACTCTGTCCTGTACCTGCCTGCTGCACTCCTTAGTCTTTACGGTGCAGTTTGTCTCTAAACCAACTAGGACTTTTACTTCATACTGAGAACAAATTGGTTTGCTTTACTTACTTGTTGCATTAGATTAACCTTAGTAGTATCATATTAAGGTTTCAATACATATGCACACACTTTTATGTATCTATTTTACTTTGACAAAATAGCTAAAAACCATCGTTTTTCATGTACTTAACTAAGCTTAACTCTATTTTGATCTATTACATAAAGCTTCAACAATGTACACTCAAGTTTTTAACTGTAACAGGATGAAATCAGAAAAAAATCTTTACACGCGGTTATGTCAGTTCATTTGAAATCAAGCATATACGTTATAGATCCCTGCATACAGATTCAGTGCTTTAAGGAACAACGCCCAACTCAACTGCGTAGGTGTTCATTCTAATACGGACAGAACTGACATGCGTAGCTGCCTTTATAAGCAAAGAAAGGCCGTGAAACTTGATCCCTGATAGTACACAACATGTAGAGACGGCTCGAACCTTTTCTACCTCATTCTGTTCTAGTTTTCTTTGTTGCCTCTCGCTCGCCTCAGTACTTTTCAATCACTCCCTGAGCTCAAGACGGCAGCGCAGCCATTAAAACCGAGCCAATCATTAGCTCGCCATATAAAGATAATTCTCGGCCTTGTTGGTTGCTTTCTACACAAACATGTAGCGGAGGGTCAACATTGTTTGACTTCTGAACTGACATTTTACTTTTAAGATTTATAATATTTCAGGACAAGAAGCGACTTTATGGATTTATCATGGTTACAGACAAAGACGTTGCAGAATAAGAAAAAACAGTGAGGATTCAAAGTCACAACAGTTACAGTCTTTTAAAAGTAAGGCAGAAAATACCCCAGAAACTTTTGTTTTTCCCTTATTTCACCTTCCCTTCCCACTTTTATCTATAATTTTCATTAGAGATAAGAAAAATATTTCCTCCTTTACTTAGCTAACAGAATGCAGAGCTTTAGAATAAGATTTCCCTTCCTCTACAGCCATTCAGTTTCTAAAAAAAAAAAAAACACCAGAGGAAATTTAAATATTAACGTTCCTCTTTTTTAAATGCTGCGCAGTGAAATCTTCTTTTTTTTCCTATTTTGAGCAAAGCAAGGCAGGGAGGCAGTAGGGAAAAGCAGGGCGGTCTCAGTCGGATGTAAAAAGAGCAGGACTGTATTATTTAAACATTTTTTAAATAATTATGAATCTTTTCACAAGGATCAGAGTCTTAATTATAATGAAAACCGATCTTTTGTTGTAAACAATAAAATATTTGTATATGCATGACTCCAACATTCCTTGGGGTTGAAATAAACAACAGTGTTTTGTTTTTTTTAGAGATGCACCGATCAAACCTTTTCAGCTATTACCAATTTCTAAAAATACATGTATATACTCTGTCATTGAGACTGGTAGCCTACTGTCTTTATTGGCAGCGATTTTAGTAAATTCACTTTTGATGTTTACTTCATAACATTGGTCTAACTGTACTTTGCGAAATGATTACTTAGTTCATGTTTTATTTGTTAAATTGCATCTGCTCTGTACAGGCACCGATGCACCTTTCCCTTCAAGGTGATGTAAAACAAAATAAATGAACATACTAAACGTTCAACAAAGATCTTATTTTTTACAAAAAAAGTAAATGAAAAGGAAAAGTTAACATTACGCTTTGAGGCCTTGAAACGTGTATCAGATTCAAGCTTAATGAATTTATGTCTACTTCTGACAGACACAGTATGCTTTAAAATTTGTTTAATTATTTTTAATCTGCCTAGTGAAGGCGTCAGCAACCTTAACAACCTGATAAGAGTTTTTTTTTTTTCCTTCAATAATTCTAAATAAAGTTGTTTATAGTCACAAAATCTTTATGAATCTTCAAAACAAGTTTTTACAATATCTTTCAAAATACTGCAGGTCAAATCCGGGTCTAGAGCCGCAAGTTGTTGAAATCTGGTCTCAGATCTCCCCCTTAGGCAGTTTGGACTTACCATATTTCATTATATCTGGTATTAAGAAATCAGATGAGGCATTCCCCAGGGCATTTGTGGCCACCACTGTCAACTCGTATGCAACCCAGAATGAAGTGTGGTGCTTGTCAAAGAAACAGGAATTTTCTCCTGCAGAGACATAATCGGGACACTCGTGGAGTCCCTCCAACCTGTAAACAGGCAAACGAGACCTTTACTTAGCAGGATAACAAAGTTGGCATTGACAAAGCAAAACTCTGCCGTTAAAACCTTGAACAAGAGTAAAACTATCCATACCGGAACACAACATGTATTTACTTTAAAAGGCTGTTCATAATTTTTTTATACCAAACCAGCATTATTTCTAAAAGGAAAACACTCATTTATAACACAACCAGAGCTGAGACAAAGGGTTGCACGTGTGAGATGTTTACTCCAATTATTCACAAAAAGAAATCGCCTGGAGCCGTAAAACCTGAGCCCCTTAAAAAAAAAAACCTTATCAAGCGTCGTAAACGGCTACTAAAGAAACTGTGCGTGTGTGGCGGTTAAAGGCAAAACAAACAAGTTACATCTAATCATAGGCTTCAGAGAAAATAATACTAATAATAAAAAAAACAAACATTCTTTCTTGTATCATTAGTGTCATGAAGTTGTAGCCAACGGCCTTTTAAATTTATACTTAAACATTTATCAGATTATTAACATTTATGGCTAAAAATATGAAAAAGGCGCCGTGGAGAGCGTAAAGAACCTCGTGTGGTTCGGGGGTCACTCGCCCTCGGTACCTGCAGAACTGCTGCTTTGCCCTGGAGACCAAAAAGGCAACAACCAAAATAATATTTTTGAAATGAAAACCAAAATAAATACACAGGAAGCCAGGGTGAATCCAGAAGAGAGTTGTTATTATGTTCATGTTGATGAGTATCTGTCTTTCTTAAAGCCTAAACTGACAAACATCATTAAAATTCAAAATGTTTAGAGCCAAGCAAGATTCAGCATCAACAAATCAGTCAGTGAATGGCTTAACTGAGATACTATGATACCATACTGAAAAAAAAGTACAATAAAAACTGAGCATTCTGAAATGTTTGAATCAAATTGAGCCCAAACAAACAATAAAAAAATGGCTTCTTATATTTTCTATTCTAAAATAAATACCTTTTCTACATAGGGGAGTCTAATTACCAGAGATGTGAGATGTTGCTCTTGTGTAACAACAAGGAAACACAAATCTTACTCAAATTATTATTAAGCTTTAAGCAAATTTAAAAAAGATAATAAAAGCTCATAATTTTCTGGCAGTGCAAAGAACGCAGGAACGTTGTAAACATGGCAGGATGCAAAGTATCGGAGAATTAAGCCTCGACTGTTTCAAACACAAAACATAAAGAATTAAAAACCACTTCACATAAACAGAAGGTAACCTTAGCAGGGAATTGCTCCATAATAAGTGTCCGATTGCAGTGAATATGACGTGTATTATGGACAATTGATTGGTCATTTTTAATGCAGGTTTTCCAGTTGATCAAATATCGGAAAACGTGACTTACAAGCAGCTCTAATCTCAGTCTAAATAGCACTACCTAAAAGGCTGTTTGCAAAATAAACAGATACAAAATCACATCTAGAACCATAAAATCCGATCAAACCCACACAATCCAGGGGTACAATACAGTGCACTCCGTTTTAATTTACAAAGCAGGTTGGTATAAAGCCTCCTTAAGAAGGTCATAAAAACTGATCGCAGAAATGATCATAAACAAGTTTATGACGGGAGAAAAAAAAAAAGGAACTGTCAAAAGCAAAAACCAAAGAAGTTGGGAAACCAAGGTTAAAGGAATATTAGTTTGAAATGAGTGTAAACTATGAATAAAGTAATTACCCAGAGGCACTTTATCTTCAGCATGCCTCTGGAGCACGTTGCGACCAAAAAAACGGGTTTCACTCTCATCAGCGTGCCTGATAAACCTATCAGGAACTCTATGGGCCATCTGGCACCCTTGTGGCTAAAACAAACAAAATAATAAAGAGGGAATATAAACCCCAGCTGAGAAACCTTTTCATCCACCACTCCCCTTTTTCCCATCGCCTGTCTGCAGTATGATTGGCTGAATCAAGACAAAAAAAAAAAAAGAAAAAGAAAAAAAAAAGGTAAAAAGGCTACAGATGCAGAACATACTGACCTCTCTTTCCTGTAGTAGAGGCGGTATTCAGTCGGCAGCACTCCATCATCGCCTGGCTCCCACCAGCAGGTGAACGTTTCCTTCTCTGGAGACCTGCAGCCCAGCAAACGAGGATTCCCTGGTGCAGATGAACCTGGGCAACAAGAGTGACAAACAAAATCTAAATGCAATTTACCCCCCCAGCCACCATTATTATGATTACAGCAAGACAACCATTTACAAATTGCAATTATCTCTTAATTATGTATGGCTTGTAATCTCCTTTATTCGGAGATAATCATTTAGTACATTTTAAAAGTACAACATGCGTCATACATTTATTTTTTTTATATAAAATGCAAAAATAAATACACATAAATGTATAGAAACAAAAATTAAACAGCAGCTTTTTTAAATAGAACATTATTTGGTTCAAGGTTCAAAGATTTTCAAGACGAGTTCTGCGTTAAGTGTTCAGATTTGCTTAAAAAGTTGAACCCTTTTCTATTTTATCAGTACTGACACCCATATGGTCCAAAAACAATTTAAGAATGAAAACAAATAAGACATAAAAATAAAACAAAATCAAAAAATATAGCTTAAAAATCCAAATGTAATGAAAAATAATTATAATTTCAAAACAAAATCCAAAACTGAAAAGGTAAAATACGAAGACACTAAGCATAATAAGGCAACCTGTTATAGCATAAAATAAAAATAACTACATTAAAAAAAAACATCCCGCAAAATAAATAAAATATTCCATATGCAGACACATTTTTATTGTGTCTATTAGTGGTGTTTAGTGTTTATACCTTGCAAACAACAACCCTACCTTCACCTAGCCCAACTGAAACATACCCAAAATGAATTCAATCTGAAAACTAGAAAAAAAAAAAAAAAAAAAAGCAGTGTGCACTTTACTGCTGAGTGATTTATTTTAATTAGCCAATCTCCCAACATGGTGGGGCTGCAAAATTTTCATATCCTTCAGTCTGGGTTGCTATGGAGGCTTTGGATTTTACGTCAAGCCGTTCTATTTTAATGCCTCTCGGGTAGATCTGTCACCAATGCATCACAGAAATCCATTCAGTAAAATTCAATACAGCTCTTTTAAAAAAACTGACAAAATCTATGTAAAAGTAATTGATTAAATATCCTCCATTTGGGTTTACACCAAAAAGCAGGCAATCAGTGACTGGAATCAGAGCCACAGTGAAAGGTATGAATTCCTCAGGTTTAGAATACCTGGAATTGACGCTTTGGGTGTCCAACTAATAGGATTTCTATTACACTTTAACTATTTTAGACGTTTTAGGAAATATGCTTTTCCCTCCTCCGTTTTTCTTTCTTACCCTGCATATGACGAGCAGCAGTGCTCGAGTGTTTGTTTCAAGGCAGACAGGAGAAAAACTATAAGTTGCTTTGTGAGCTAGATGACTGCTAAGGAATGACAATACGTCACAATATGACACCATCCTACTCAGCGGGAGAAAAAGTCACTCTGAGATAATTTCAAGGTAGCGTTGAAAGGATCTCAATTCAAATAAAAACACCAGCCTTATGTGATGTTGTATTATAAAGAAAAAAAACGATTGCTAATCAGTTCCTCTCTTTTATTCTTTCTATGAGCCAATTACAAAAACCTATGAGCAGCAATCAGATCCAATAATGTCTAGTTCCTTCAGTCACAGCATGGATAACGTTGAATCACAGCCGATTTCTACATGTGCTCCTTTTTATTTTTAAAGATGAAGTTTCACAGTAGGAAACTCAAGCAAACTCAAAGAAAACTGATTAAATATCAATCAGTGGAATAAAAGCTCCGTTAGCTGTGAATACACAGTGAGGAGATCAATTATTCGCATTGATGCAGAAATTAAATGTCATTTCACAGACAAGACATACGTAGGAAAAGCTATATAATTGTTCAGATTGAGACTTTTTTTCAAGGTTACGTATCCCATAAATTGCCCAATCCTAACAAAATACGGTTAAAAACAATCGCTTTTATCAAATTATCAACCGACCTGATCTCTTAATAAGCATATTCTTACATAATAAATATCAATCGGTCAGGAATTTCTAACTTACCGCTGCAAACTCCGGCTGCGGACAGCACACAGAGCATGAACAAACCGAGGCGTGTCCTCATCCTGGAACAAGCCGCCACACACTGACACGGGGAAATCAGCGTGTCCTTAATGAAGTGCCATAAACACAGGGCTCGGCTGTGTTCCTTGTTTACACCTAACACTGAGAGATATGGAGGGAAAACATCACATTTTAACCGACATGCAGACACCATAATAAAACATGGTATTTAAACTGCAGGGCTGTGATCAGACTGGTTTGCTGGATGATTGTATGGTTGAAAAACTATATATGAAAAATGGGTAAGGAGTTCAAGCTTAGCATGCTTATTGATATTAAGGTATAGGGACATTTTACAGACCACTGGTTTCAAAACTATAAACATTTTCAGCCATTTTTCAGGTTCAACTGTTACAGGTTGACGTACTTTAAATGAGATGATAGAGAAAGTGCCACAGTCACCAGAGCAGGTGACTATTGCGACCCAAAAACAAAAAACACTCCTGCGCACTGCTCTGTCAGCTGGCTGAGAAAGGGATTGCCATATTTTCGTCTTACCCGAAGAGAAGAACAGTGAGGCAAGTCTTCGGATGGCATCTGAAACCTACGCCTGACTGACCATTGTCACAGATTCTGTTCATAACTCTCGTGAAGAGACATTCCTGACACAGTCGAGGTGCTTTTATTTTGAGCCTTAAGATCACATCTCTGTTTTTTGTTTTTTTTGAAATCATGTGATTCCAATGATCATGATTTCTTTTTTTATACTTATTTTTTTTCGCTGGAGAGGTTTGCGGCAGAGTCTGATGAAGCCGGTTGAAGATCAAAACCTCCAAATCCTTAACCAAAGGAAAAGGGAAGAATTCCTTCTTCCGGTCGGCGCTGGAGGTGTTTAACCATTTCTAGTTATTATTAAAAAATGGCTGGAGGGACTCTTTTTACTGGCTCGCCAGGAAATGCCTTGGGGGATTCCCAAAGAAGCTGGCCCAAGTGGCTAGCGTCAGAGAAGTCTGGGTCTCTCTGCTTTAGCTGCATTATAGATTTATTGAATGTTATAACAGCATCTAAAAACACGACATAACACTCCGTTTGCACTCATGTTGATCCCGATCCTTGTTTAAAATATAACAGATTTTAAACCTTGATCACTCCCAAGTTAAACCCTCTTGTATAAATACTTATATTGGTTTCATGAAAGGCAAAAATCAGCCGTTAAAGCAAGTGGGTGCATTTAAAGCTTGTACAGAGCTATAAAACAGGGTTTTGGCTTTTTGTTTATTTTTTCTGGTTTAAATGTTTATGATTGTCAAAGAAATATTGAAAATTGGATAAAGATAACTGTAAATATAGGATGCTTTTTTTTCTTCTTTTTATTAAAACGTTTTAATAAAGCCCAGAGTTTAAACTTTGACTAGTTTAAACTTTGACTAGTTTAAACTTTGACTAGAACACTATAAAACTTCTCAGTGCACTTTGGATCATTGTTAAACTAATGTAGATTACAGAAGTATGTTAGAATTTAATCTGAATTCTTCAGGATTTTGTGTCCAGGGTCTTTTATGCTACCACCACCATATTTGATGATCAGTTTTTATGTCCAGCGATCCTTTGAGCTCTTTATAGTCAGCCATAGTTTTCACCGCGGAACATTAGCATGTTCTGTTTCTTAGCGTGAAAAAAATAAACTTTGGCAGAGTTTACGATGTTTCTGTCGTGACCCTGACTGTAAACTGACGCTACCTTGAGACAGTTTTGATGGACTGACCACACCTGGTAAAGTTCACCACACGTGTTCTCCACGTATTCTCTCCAGAATTACAGCATGTTGGAGAAGACGTCTTACTACTGTTATATATTTTTTTCTTGTAAAAAAAAACTTTATGACTTTATTTCTTGTAGAAACTTGACTTTATTTAACAAACGTTCCCTCCTGTTATGTGGAGTTGGAAGAATTCTTGGTGCTACTTTTGCACTTTTAGACATTTGTTAAGATGGATAACCATGGCAAAGAGTTGGTCTACAACTAGAGCAGCTGGCAAACATCACAAAACTGAAATAAGTCTTCAACCAATAAATCCCAAAGGAGATAAAAAATAAAAAACAGGCCCCGTGGAACCAGAGCGAAGGATTTTAAACAATCGTACCCTTTTTTTTTTTTTTGTTGATTCAATTTGAATAAACACTTTCAATGTATTTTACCTGGGTCCGTAAACGATGCCGTTTCTGTTCTCGAGTTTGTTTAGATCGGGGTGTAACGTGTCGCTTATTCGAGTCTTTACGCCTACTTCATGTTGTCAAACATGACATGTTAGCAGACAGGTCGGGCGCATGTGCCTGCATCGGAAACTAGATCTGCGAGGGGATGAGTCAGCGTCCCGTGGCGCTGGCTGTTTACACGCTCCACTGTAACTCTTAATAAGTTGTTAAGCAACTCAGCCATGCCTTTAAACTTGATTTGACAAACAAAAATGGATATAGTCGTTTTCAAAGAATATTCTTTTTGTCAATAGGGCACCTTCATAATGTGCTAAATTAAATTTAAATTCTATTTTGTTACAAAGATCTAAGCAAATTTCTTGTAGTCTGCAGTTTTGTTTCAGAGTCATTTTGGCTTTTGTGTCTCTGAAATAGTTCTGCCTGGTAGGCATTTGAGGTTGTAAAGCTTGCAGATTCCTATATTAGAACTATAAGCAATCTTCAATCACGAAGTTGCGGTCGGGTTAGTTGCCACACTGTTGTTTTCTGATAAGGTCGTCTCACCAACAAAGATTCAGTTGAGATAACAAATATGTACTTCCTATTCCGAGGAGTTCATGTTTATATAGACTTAACAGGTTGAGATGAACACACACACACACACACACACACACACACACACACACACACACACACACACACACACACACACACACACACACACACACACACACACACACACACACACACACACACACACACACA
>JAVLVB010000547.1:315870-328502 GCA_032876305.1 Orestias chungarensis | reverse complement strand
CTTACTGGAAATTTACTGACACAAAGGGAACACTCTGGACTCAACAGTAGCATTTTCGCAAGCTGACAAACTTCAAATATGTGATTTGTGTCTTCCTGCGGACAAATATAAAGGCGATGTGCAATGATGTGGGTTTCTATGTACCTGTGTACGTTCACGGATTTCTGTTGTTTGTGTTTTTTTGTCTCCCTCTCTGTGCCACAAACACAGCAGCAAACAAAGTTGGTTTCGTGCAACTACACCTGCTTTAGCAAGCTTCAACAGGATCGCTTCCTGATGCGTGAGGCGGGCCCAGCATGAAGGCTCCTTTCTTCATTTCCTAATCCTGGGAGCCAACCAAACTGATTGCATGCTAAAAAAAACAAAACCTAAAAAAACAAAACCTAAAAAAACAAATTTCTAAGTATTCAGCTTTTAAAGCCCTAACCTTGGGTGGGGGGGTCTGATAGAATAAAATCATAATAATACTAAATTAATTTAATTGGGATCTAAACAGCAGGAACACATTATAGCCATTATGGTTGACATAGAAAAGCACATACTAAAAATATTGTTGGAGAAGTGGTCACCAAGGAAACCGTGCATCCACGCTGCTCTATTTATTAACCTCGCAAAGGGGCTGCCTTTTACATGAGTGAAGATTATATTGGTTTCAAAATACGCTCACAATCTCCATAATGCTGCATCTTGTCACCTTTAAAACAGCTATGATTGTTTATTGGTGTGATGAGAGAAGCCGTATTGGTTTGTCTATCTATTTAATCAGTATTAGATCTGATTACTTTATGAAAACAACGACTATAGGACACGCAGCTTTGGTGATGCATGTCTCTACCTTGTGTTGCACTACTTTCACAATCACCTCTTGCATAGACGAGCACGCGCGTCCATAAACACGCGCACACGTGCAAGCGCTCACACACATCACATTTACAGAAAAAAAACAAATACTAAAAAAAAAAACAACTGACTGATAAACACCTGATTACATAACTATTCCACAAACACTTCAATAGCAGTTTCAATGCTCCGTTCAGATGCTTGAGAGAAAGGGACTCACCGCTTCATCGGAGTCTCGCTCAGATGTTCCACGGCGGCAGAGATGCTCCTCTCACCTGACGACGCAGTCTGGGTGTTTATCAGCGGCTGCCGAGGTAGATCAGCGGGAGGGGCGGGGCTTCCCGTCGACCGGCCCACCTGAGAGTGGACTCGGACGGGCGAAAGAGCGAGATGCGTCACGCCACAAGGTTTTCAGCAACACTCCACAAGGCGCGCTTTAAACACCTGCGCCGCTTATTTTTTAATATTCATTTTAGATTATCTTCTTTTGTACAAATATGATATTGTAAAGATCATTTATTGCCAAGAAAAAGAAAAAAAAAATCCCTCCGACATGGTAGGATAACTCTTGATTCTGCAGGGGAAGTCTGATGTCATTGAACGCATCATAGCCTCCACAGCAGAAAGGTGTGGTTTTTACCTGCGCGACTGTTGAAATGCGACCAGACAGGAAGCCTTAAAGAATTTAGATGCTCTCATCAGTAAATAAAACTCCCAGTTTTATATTTTAGCTTTTTTCCTCATCTTCTGGTTCAAACATTTCACAGGAGCAATAATACTAACAACAGGGCTAAATATAGATTTGACATTCTGTCACAAGTTTATTCAGATTTTAGATTTTTAATAAAGAAGTATAATATTCCAGTTTTACCCAACTCATTGTCCGTCTTATTAATATTTGATTAATTAGTCATGTTTTATAGTGTATCATTCTCGTCTAAGAAATGAAGAAACATGCACTAATAAAAAAAATCCTGCTAAATATATGTCGTTAATATCAAATAAAATAAAAGTAATAGTTAAATTAATGAAAGTTAATAAATAAACAGCATGATTTATACCGCTGCCACATGTAGGTTTAAAGTTATGCTTTCATTCATCAGTGCGTTTGTTCCGACTGGCTGTAATATTAACCTTGTCAAAAGGTTAATATTCAAGGATTCAAGGAATTTTATTTGTCATCTCATCACATATGGTACATGAGGTGGGACGAAATTTCAATCCCACGGTACAGTTTACACCCTGAGAACAATTTTAAGTCAAAGGTCACAGCAGAAAAAGTCTGTCTCTCTCCTGAATAAGAATTAGTTTGATATAATAGAAATAAAGTTTTTTTTTTTTTAAGTAGTTACTAGTTAAAATCCTATATTTTAGGCTACTGGTTGTAGTTGCTGAAAGGCTTTAGTTTTACGTGCGCTCAATTTAGATTCAGGATGCCAATCTTTAGTTTGACTTATAATAAAGTCATTTATTATCCACATTGTCCATCGTTTCACTATTACCATTGAAAAGCTTATTGTGCTCCAGCATCAAGGTGTGGCATGGAAGCTGCTCTGCTGCAGACAGGAAAGCTCTGCAAAGGGTGGTGAAGATAGTACAGAGGATTGTTGGAGTCAGCCTCCCCAGCACCACAGACATCTACACCTCCAGATGCAGGAAAACGGCCACCTGCATCAGCAAAGATCCCAACCACCCAGCACACTCACTTTTTGTCCTGCTCCCTTCAGGCAGGAGGCTGCGGAGCATCAAGTGCAGAACAACCCGTCTGAGAAAAAGCTTCATTCCTGAAGCTGTGAGACTCTTGAACTCCACCTGAACAACCACTGCACTGACACTTTACATGGACAATACACACTGAACACCTTCACATACCCTCACTGAGACACTTTACTCCCATATATTTTCTGAATATTTTGTGTATTACATTCTATTTTATTTATTTTACTTCTTTTAACTTTATTTTATCTATTTTAATATTAGCTCTTGGGTGGAACTGTTCCGTGAGTACAGAATTTCGTTCCACCTCATGTACCATATGTTGAAATGACAATAAAGTCTCCTTGAATCCACATACATTTGACATCTAAACCAAACCAAGCACAGTAGAAAACTATTGCCTCTTCCCAATTAACAACACCGGAGCAGAATCATTTTTGACCTTAAATAACCCCATCCCCCATCAGACACTCAGAACTCAATATAAAATACACCCTCTGGTGGTGATAAACACAGGACAGTATAAATGGCTCCTACACGCCAGCCCCTAATTGCGTGTGGCAGAAGACATAGCAATTACTAAACTTAAATGAAAGGAGCCACAAATAAAAATACGTCAGATAAATATACATAAGAGGCAAATCAGGTTTATTCATTCATTATTCTGTCAGTTTATCAGTTGGTAGCTTCACACAATAGACAAAGTTCTGTTACAGGTCTTTCAATAATGTTTGTTTTTGTTTGAAGATGAACCACTCGTACCAGCCCCTTTTTTATCTGGAAAAGTTTGAATAACTTTCCCTAATATCCAAGACCCTTGAGGAGTTGTGGAGTCCATAACTAACACCACATCTCCAGGAATGAGGCACCGTTTCTTCCCTTTTTCTTCCCCTTTCTTCCCTAGATATTCTCGGATCCAACGTTTCCAAAAGAGGTCTGAGATGTATTGGATTTGTTTCCACCTTCTTTTAGCGTAAAGATCTTTTTGTCAAAGATTCCTGGCTGAAAAGCTGGTTTTCCCTTCATGAGTAGCAATCCACTCTTAACGGCATTAATCATGAAGTTTTTGTACTCTTTATGAAAACTTCTGTTTCTTTTGAATTTCCTTTCAAACCAAGTACGCGCTGCAGCGCAACAGAATTTCTAAATTCTGAAATCTCCAGCTCTTTAATGATAGAGGTTGTCAATGTTTTACTGTCACCCATTGTCTGGAGATGAATCTGAGCTTTTCGACCTTGAATGTTGAGTTCATTAAGAAGTCTTTCAGAGCAGAATGTATCAGTGCTCCCTGGCTCCAGAAAGGCGTATGTTTTAATGATCTTGGTTCCCATTGAACTTTTGACTTTCACAGGCAGAATGGGAAGAATCCCTTTATGGTGGCCAGCCCCAGTATGATCACAAGTAGAGGAGGTTTTACAGCCCTTTGCTGACTGATCCAACTCTTTTTGATGTTTTTTTTTCCTTCTGTCTGATGTGCAAAATGCTGGGATGATTTTGGTTGCAGTGTTTGCAAGCGATGGGCTTATCACACTTCTTGCTTGAATGTCCTGTATCCAAACAACCAAAACATAAACCTTTGTCTTTTAAAAAAAATCTAGTTTTTCCCTGTGTGACCTCTTTCCTCATTGTCGACATTGTTCCAATACATCACCATCTTGTGTACAATACAGACAGGATAAACAGTTTGATTTGTCAGCAACAGTTACTTCATTTTTGAGAGACTGCATGTTCCAATCATCATTAACAGAAACATGGGGGACAAAGCTGTTTCTTTTAAACTGTGACTTTATTTTAGGTTTGCTAGGTCTTATGATTCCTCTATCAGGTTGTAAATCATGTATATCTTCAGAAACCGGGTCAGAGATTATCCTAATCTGGTGTTCAATAAAAGCAACGATACCTCCGAAACATGCTCTTTGACTAGTTCTCTCAAAAATCTCATTTGCTTTTGTTCTCCATTTTTCTCTTAGTTTAAAAGAAAACTTTTGAACCAAGATTTTCATGTTAGCTGGCATGCTTAACTCATTCAAATACTGCAGTTCCTCCATTGCATTGCAGCACTCACGAAGGAACAGTCCAAACGCTTTTAATGCTTTAGCATCTTCACCTTTAATGTGACCTTTTCCATGTAGGCTGCAGTAATATTAAATTCATTGCCAAAGTGTTCTTTGAGGAGTTGCTTGGCCACCGCACATCCTCTTTCTGCAATCATATGAGAGCAGCTACGTATGAGGTTTCTTGGTTGTCCCCTGGTGTACTGTTCAAGATAGTACAAACAGTCTCCTTTACAACTGGTCTTTGCTTCCACACAATGTTCAAAGGCTTTCGTAAAGGAGTTGAACTGTAAAGGATCTCCATCATAAATGGGAATTTCTCAGTGTGGCAGTAATTGGCTTGTTTGCATTTGAACCAGAATAGCTGTTATATCATTCTGTTGTTTTAACACATTGTACAGGTCTCCAGCAGGTTGATTTTGATTTGATGGGGGCAGACTGTTTTGAGTGGTAACATTGGGATTGGATAAAATAATAGAAACTTTAGAGGTTTGAACAGCAGGGGTGAGCCGTTTGTGACACCAAAGTATTGAAAACAGTGTCATCCAACTGAGGTGGAATATGCTTTTCATAGGCTGTGTTTAGATCTGATTCAACCTCTTTATCCAACAGCAGTCCAGCATCTTCTTAAAGCTTCTTTGCAGGCTTGGTAAAATGTGAAGCTTGTGAAAGGAGTAAAGTAGGTTTGATCTTGGGTCTAGCACCTTTTCTGACATATGAATCCATTCCATCAGAATGCCTAGATGTAATGCTGCCTTTAGTGCTGCCCTCTAGTACCATTAGCAGCAGGTATTTTGTTTTCCAAATCAAGTTGTCACTTTCTTTTCTTTAACAGGTATTCCTGCTCCTCCAGTGCATGCTTCCCCTTTAAAGCAGCTGCACATGTCGAGTGCAGCCCTTTCTGCTTCTGCTTTTACTTGTTCAGAAAGCGTTGAAGATTTGCTGATCGTTATAGAAGAACCCCTTTGACTCACAGTTTTTCTAAAAGACCTTAAGGAAACATTTGAAATGCTGTCATGAAGTTCAATCTGCAGCTCCTCCTCCATCATGATCATGTCACCTCCAGCAGCCTTTGGTTCAGCTTCATTACTATTTTACTCTCATTTTCTTTAATATCATCAGGCACACCAGCTGAGCAGCCTTGTAGCGGCAACAAAATCATGGACATTCAACATTTTAGCTTGGAACCATATGCCAAGCTTCTGTGCTTCATCCACAGGCAATAATCCCAAACAACCCTGGTGTACCTTTTGTGTTTCTTCGGAAAAACCCAAAAACCTTTTAAATTCTCCCTTAATGTCATCCACAGACCCTTTGTCATTTTCCAACACTGTAATAGTTTGTCTTAATTTTGTGAGCTTATTTAACTTGGTTTTTCTTTCACCTTCTAAGTTACTGATTGTCACCAACAAAGCTTTGGCTGTTAATTTCACCTGTCCTTTTTTCAGTCTCCCATTGAGGATTTTCCTCTTCACCCAAAATGTTATTCTGACCCTCCTGATCCAGATCCATTTTTCCCTCTTAATTTATTCCCAAATTGTAGATTGTTTATTTATAGAGAGCTCTCCTTTTGTTTTGAGCAGCCTTCAGTCTGCTACCAATGCATTGGATTTAAGTTTGGACCTTTGTGTGCACACCTAATATTAATAGTAATAATGGCCAGTCATAGATATCAGCGCTGACTCGCATACCCCAATGATGCGTTGGCCGGCATTGATGATCTGCGTCCGGATGTCCGCTGCTAAGAATCTCAGATGTCCAGTCGCTCCTCCGGGGTTCTGGTTCCGACGCCAGGTGTCTCGTTAGTCCCTCCACGCTCACATTGTCCTGCGGCTCCAATAACCGGCGTTGGCGCTCAGTTTAGATTCAGGAGGCCGATCTTTAGTTTGACTTATAATAAAGTCATTTATTATCCACATTGTCTGTTGTTTCACTATTATCATTGAAAATCCATTTGACATCTAAACCAAACCAAGCACAGTAGAAAACGGTTGCCTCTTCCCAATTAACAACACCAGAGCAGAATCATGGTTGACCTTAAATAACCCCATCAGACACTCAGGACTCAAAATAAAATACACCCTCTGGTGGTGATAAACACAGGAAAGTATAAATGGCTCCTACACAAAGTCATCATGTAGGAAGGAGATCATGGTTAAAGTTCTGGCTTGGGGGGGTCTCTCTTCATAGAACTCACTTCCTACCACAGGAGAAAAACCTGCATGTCAGGGATCAAGGGGTTTCTGTAAATTTCCCTTAGGAGTTTGTGCCTGTGTGTGTGTGTGTGTTTGTTCATGTGCATGGCTGATTGGTCTGTGCGTTTCTATGTTGTCCTTTGATAGAATAAAAACTGGACCAACATGTACGTTGCATGTCAACCCATGGGATGTGAGGTGAAGATAGACATGGAGCAGCAAAGATAGGAGGGACGACATTTCACTTTAGAAACAAAATCCCTCGGAGGAAAAAAAATAATACGATTCCACCTCAGTCTGCAAGGTGTGCAATTATTTTTGGACGTACCTGTTTTAATTGGAAAAAACATATTATTTATTTATTCAATAACAAAAAATTTATTTTATCAAATTTATAAAAACATTAAGTGCAACATTCAGGATAACAGTTGTTATATAGATCAATAAATATTATTGACAATTACATCTAACATGTCTAATACGTCTAAAATACATCTAATATATTCACAATACACCTAAACAATAAAAATAAATTGAATAAATAAAATTAAATAAATAACAGTAATTTAATTTTATTACAAGATGTTAACCTGATGAAAAGTGTAGTAAAAAGATAATCTATCTTTGTTATGTAGAACTCACAGTAGTAGATGGATCATTTTCAAAGTAACTACCCTCTCCTCTGATCAGCCCTGGGATTCTTAGGTGTGTTTTCACAGAGTGTGCTGAGCTTGGGCCAATTTCAATAAATAGCTATTATCTACTAATAAAGTTAGGAGAAACAAATAAAGGACTGACTCGTGTGAAATTCAACTTCAGGTGTGTAACTGGCCATCTGCTTTTACCGACTCTCGCGTCTGTACAAAGTTCTCAGTTTGCACATTAGACTGCACACTAGTGGTTCAGTTTTAACGTTGAATCTGCTCTGGGTTGTGTTACTGGCTTAGTTTGGCAGGGAACATGAAAGGCGTTTATTTGTATGGCTGGATCTTTTTACTTCATGTTAAGCAGGTTACCTGGAAATGTTCTTACCTTAGGGCATGACAGTTGGTAACAAATTCAGGTTAATAAAAAATCAGGATGAAGTGTGTCAATATGAAACCCAGTCCCCACATGTTGCGCATTTTGGAACTCCCACGGTCTCTCCAGCAAAGCAAAACTAATCATCCATTATATGGAATATGTAGAAACCCTCCACTTTGCTAAGTCACATGTCACACTGTCTGCAAGCACTCAAAACACCAGACGACCTTCATTTAAGAAACACTTTGCCGAAAGAGCATTGCTAACGTTTTGAAGCAGAAAAGAGGATTTTTTCTGCCGGGTGTTCTGTGTTATATGTCACATTTTGGAATGATGTGAAGAACTTGCATTGGACAAATCTGTGGAGTAATTCCATTTCAAGATTGTATCTGAATTTGTCCGAGATGCCAAAATTTCCTGAAAGTTTTGAGTTTGAAACTGTCTGCAGAAATAGTTCTCTAGAAATTTGCGGAATTTCACTTGTTATTCACTCAAATCAATTCGTAACCTGAACATTTTTTTCCCCTCCATTTTCTGTGTTGTATTATATTATTTGTTGTGGTTTCTTTCAGTTATATTCCACATTGTTAATAAAAACAACGCTGGGGAATTCATTGCAGGTTTTACAAAACAAAAAATATTAAACACAAGCAACTGAAAAAAAGACAAAAAAAAAATTCTGCTTTGTGTGTTTTCGGGTTGATTACAGCAGATAGAAGAATAAGCTGATACTTTCCACTTGTAAGAAGAATGATACAGGAGCAATTTTTTATATAGAGTCCAATACAGATGAAAAAAACGCATTACCTTTGCAAAGTAGTAAGCCTTGCATATTGTGCCACAGTTGGACTCTGACAATCATGGAGGAGATTTTGAGTGGCAAACACTGAAGCAAATGGTGAGAGTGATCTTATTTAAATATTATGTAACACGAATCTGTTACTTGAAGTTATCTTGTTGTTGTTTCTGGGCATGTTTGCCTCTAATAAATTAAGAACGTATTGAATTTAGCCTCTATAACTTGAAACGTTAGAGCCACTTGTAGGACACTGCAGTCTAAATTCATTATACTTTTATTAGCTAAACAGATTTTCTCTTTCTAATTGCAGAGATTTTTTATTTCTTTTTTTCTTCTTGAGAAGTCGACGAGAACAATGTTCATTATGAAAAGCTGATGCATGGTGGGAATAACTGGTAGAAGGGTAATTTTGGTTTTGGTGTATGCCTCGGGTGATCCAGCTGCACAGCTGGAAACGTCGGCACTTGAAAATCACCAAATGCCACATTGAACAGACAGTTTGGCTTTTATAACAACATGGCTTGAATCATTCGCTGAAGACTTCTGACAGCGAGCTCTGGTTACAAATTGCTTCCAAGTATTTGAATGTTACCAAATCATAATGGGATAAAAGCAGTGCTCCTTTCGCACGGCTCAGACATCATTTTTGCTGCGGCTGCAGAGAATGCAACAGAATCTAACAGAATAGATTTTTTTAAACATAAATGCTGCTGAAGACAGATGATTCTCCTCTTAACAGATTCTCCCTCTTAATAAATTCTCTTAACAGATTCTCCCACCCAACCTGCTGAATAAATTAGAATTAACCTGCTCTTGCTAATGATTGGCAAGAGCAGGTTAACTCGAATTGATCTGTTTGTTGATCAGCTTTTCAGTTTAGGTGAGCAGCTACTTCCATTGCATGGTGACTGTAAAAGAGCCAAATCTTTAAAACTTGGGATCTTGCTTTAAAACCCAACCCTACTTTAATTTTCTCCACATCAATTTCTCCTGACCTGTCTGATATTTTCTCCAGTCTGTTCTTTGTTGGCCTTTTTATTATCTCACTGGTTCACAAGAGCAGCTGTGTTAACATTGAGTTCACACCAGTGGAAAAAAACAATCTTCGTTCATGATGCAACTTTTAAAGACAACTGGTTGCGTTGGATCTTATATTCTTTTTTTCGGAGTATCCGTCACGATCCTCAGCTGTTCTTGGATTTTTAGTTTCATTCATGTGTTGATTCTTTCTTCTTTTTTTTCTTTTTTTTCCCCCCTTGTCCTGTTCAGCATCATGACTAGTAGAATTTGTTTCTGGCTGCCATAGTTGTGCTAACAGATTTTCTTTTCCCAGTGAGGCTTTATACTAGAGCCTCCCTTGATTCCCATACCTTGATCATTTATTGATTACTGAGGTGTTATATACATTGTAACGCTAAACAGGACCGAGGGGTGGGGGGTGCACAAAGTGAAAAGGAACATATACACATAACAATATTCAAACAAACAAACAAACAAAACAAAGGAACCAGAAAACTAACTGCTACTAGATCGCTGCTGAATCATCGTTGGGAAACTGCGAAATGGCAATGAATCATACCTGTGGAGATATAATTAGCGGAAAGAAGACCAAAGACAGCAATGCATGTGGCACATAACACATAAATAAATCTGAGGCAAACTTAGTGTTGTTAATAAACAGATCGGCACAGGTAAAGTGTTGTGATCTCTATAGTGTGTGATTGCGCGGGAGCATGCAGAAATTGTGATGCAGGTATTACATGAATTATTCTCAGCCATGGGTATAGAGGGCCACTGCCACCTCCCTCCCAGAGCCCAGAGCCCTACCTGTCCCGCTAGGCCCCGGCCCGCCCAGGCACGGGCCAGGGCCGGGGCCCAAACGCCCGAGCGCCCATAGCGCCCAGCAGAGAGCCCGCCTGACACCCGAGAGAGATAGCCGACCCCAGCCAGCTAGCCGGGGCGGATCGATACAAGCCCCTGTGGCCCCAGTACTGCACCCCAGGGCCCAGTCCGTCCGCAGGTGAGTGCGGCAGCAAGCAGTGAGGAAGGATGAGGAGGGGGCAGGGCACGCCCCCCCACCCCCCACCCCCCACCACGGGTATAGCATGGGGGTGCAGAGGACACCAAGTCACAGACCCAGCCCCACCCACATTTATACACAATCTCACTCACTCACTCACTCACTCACTCACTCACTCACTCACTCACTCACTCACTCACTCACTCACTCACTCACTCACTCACTCAATCATTCACACAGTCACTCAAGGTACGGATGGGGTTGGTGTTTGGGGGAACCATCCTCTGGTGCAGCCCAGTGGGTGGCCCCCGGGACAAGAAGCGCCCTCCAACAACGCAGTCTCCGCCGGCCCTTCCACTCCCCCCTCTGGCCCAAAATGTTGATGACTAAGATGTACTTAAAATGGTAGAGAAGGGGATATGGAGGGAAGCATGCCACAGTTTGCAGACAGTGGAGCTCCCCCCCAGCCCCACCCCAACCACAGGCCCTCGGTGTCAGGACATGCAAGGAGCCGGGATCCGTGCAGAACCGGCAACGTGATCCCCGCTCTCCAGCTGCAGCACAGCCCCCGCCCCGAACCACCCTGTGTGTGGTGTGTGATTTGTGGTATGCAATAGTGACTACTGTGCATTTAAGAATGAGGGAGAGTGGTTCATGGAGTGCGACAAAGGGCCACTTCACCCCACTCCAGAAACCACACCTCTCCCCCAAAGACCCTAAGTGTGTGGGTGAGTGTTGTGAACTTGAGCCAGAAAGGAGAGGGGAGTAAGGTGTGTAAGACCGGGAGCAGCGGCGCTTCGCCCGGATGATGGGACCAGATGGTCCGAAAGGCACCCCCATCTCCCAACCGCCACCAGGGGACAGTAGGGGCGAAGTCCGCCCATCCCAGGGCAACTGCAATCGCGCCCCGAGAGCCACGACCAGCCCAGGGGACCACCCACCGGTCAACCAAGAGGTGGCTGGGGAGAAGAGAATATGGGGGGGTAGTCACTGCATTCACTCTGGGTGGGAACATGGGCCCAGGACCATGCACCTCCAGCCCCACCAATACCATCTCGCAAGGAAGAGACGCACACACACCCCCATCACACCCTCCCCCACCTCCATACTCTTTTTTGGAGTCCTCCAGACCTAACAGAGACCCCAGAGTACACCGACAGAGACCGGAAGCAACCCACCACCATGCCGGCACGTCCAAGGCCACCCGAACCCCCCGGGCAAAGGCAAACCCCACAACCAGGCGCAGGAGACCCCCAGGCGCCAGAGCCCCAGCCTCGCCGCCCACCCGGGCAACTCAGCGACCCAGCAAAAGACAGGCAGCTGCCGCCCTGGGCCCCACAAAGGCCCCATCCACCCCCGCGCAGCAGTACCACCCACGGGTCACCAATGCAGACCCCCGGACCAGATACAAGGCGCACCAACCGTGAGCTATCCAACCCCTAGAACCAGATGCGCGCCCGCCGCCCCGACACCAAGATCCCCCCACAGCCAACTCCAGAGCAACCTAGAGCAGTGAGACCATGACCCACCAACCCCACTAAGTGATGGAGGTAATTAGAGAAGACCAGAGATTGCAGGTATCAGTCAGATGATGTTTTGAAGAGGCAGACATTGTTTCAATACTGAAATGATCTAATAGAAGGTTCCTAAACTGATTAATATATACGTTTAATCCTTGTTTTCCAGTTTAGGAGAATAGTTTTCTTTGGAATACATAGGGCAGTGAGTACTATAGGTGATAAATTAATTTCTATGCTGGTCCCAACCAGGTTACCCAATAAACATCGTGTGGGGCATGCTGGAACATTACATTTAAACCACACTAAGAGATCCTGACAAACCTCAATCCAGAATGCCTGAACTGGTGCACAATACCATAGCGCATGCAGATAATCATCAGGTGTGTTATCTGTGCACTGTGAGCAAATATTTATATGTTTAAGACCCATCTTGAACCTCCTTTGTCCTGTGTAATGAGTTCTGTG
>JAVLVB010000547.1:293651-313977 GCA_032876305.1 Orestias chungarensis | reverse complement strand
CACAGAACTCATTACACAGGACAAAGGAGGTTCAAGATGGGTCTTAAACATATAAATATTTGCTCACAGTGCACAGATAACACACCTGATGATTATCTGCATGCGCTATGGTATTGTGCACCAGTTCAGGCATTCTGGATTGAGGTTTGTCAGGATCTCTTAGTGTGGTTTAAATGTAATGTTCCAGCATGCCCCACACAATGTTTATTGGGTAACCTGGGTGGGACCAGCATAGAAATTAATTTATCACCTATAGTACTCACTGCCCTATGTATTCCAAAGAAAACTATTCTCCTAAACTGGAAAACAAGGAATAACTTATATATTAATCAGTTTAGGAACCTTCTATTAGATCATTTCAGTATTGAAACAATGTCTGCCTCTTCAAAACATCATCTGACTGATACCTGCAATCTCTGGTCTTCTCTAATTAGCTCTATCACTTAGCGGGGTTGGTGGGTCATGGTCTCACTGCTCTAGGTTGCTCTGGAGTTGGCTGTGGGGGGATTTTGGTGTCGGGGCGGCGGGCGCGCATCTGGTTCTAGGGGTTGGATAGCTCCCGGTTGTTGCGCCTTGTATCTGGTCCGGGCGTCTGCGTTGGTGACCCGTGGGTGGTGCTGCTGCGCTGTGGTGGATGGGGCCTTTGTGAGGCCCGGGGTGGCGGCTGCCTGTCTTTTGCTGGGTTGCTGAGTTACCCGGGTGGGGGTTGGGGGGCTGGGGCTCTGGCGCCTGGGGGTCTCCTTCGCTGGCTGTGGGGTTGCCTGTGCCCGGGGGGTTCGGGTGGCCTTGGATGTGCCGGCATTGTGGTGGGTCACAGCCGGCCTCTGCCTAGGGAGTGTATTCTGGGGTCTCTGTTGGTGGGGCTGGAGGTGCGTGGTCCTGGTTCCATGTTCCCACCCAGAGTGAATGCAGTGAGTACCCCCCCCCACACACCCCCCCCCCACACACACACACACACATATTCTATTCTCCTCAGCCACCTTTTGGTCGACAGGTAGGTGGTCTCCTGTGCTGGGCGTGGCTCTCAGCGGTGGCAGGTGCCTGGGGTCGGGCAGACTTTTGCCCCTACTGTCCCCTGGTGACATCTGGGAGATCTGGTCCCATCATCCGGGCACAGCGCCGCTGCTCCCGGTCTTACACACCTTACTCCCCTCTCCTCTCTGGCTCAAGTCCACAACACACACCCACACACTTAGGGTCTTTCGGGGAGAAGTGTGATATCTGGGGTGGGGTGAAGTGGCCCTTTGTCGCACTCCATGAACCACTCTCCCTCATTCTTAAATGCACATTAGTCACTATTGCATACCATAAATCCCACACCACACACAGAGCGGTTGGGGGAGGGGGCTGTGCTGCAGGTGGAGAGTGGGGATCACGTTGTGCGGCTCCCGGCTCCTTTCGTGTCGTGACACTCAGAGCCTGTTGTTGGGGTGGGGCTGTGGGGGAGCTCCACTGTCTGCAAAACTGTAGCATGCTTCCCTCCACATCCCCTTCCCTACCATTTTAATTACATCCTAGTCATCAACATTTTGGGCCAGAGTGGGGAGGGGAAGGGTCTTTCTGCGCTTCTGTTTCCTGGGGGCTATCCGGGGTGGGGGGGGAGGTTGATCTGCGGGCTCGGGGCGGTGGAGACTGCATCGGTGGGTGCGCTTCTTGTCATGGGGGCCACCCACTGGGCTGCACCAGAGGATGGTCCCCCCAACCATCGACCCCATCCATACCTTGCCAGAGGCTCAGAGTTCTTAAAAAGTGACAAAGTCCCAACCTCCAGGCTGGAGGAGGGCTGCCCCTGGCTCCCGTGGCCGAGTGCGAGGCCCTGGAGCTGGGACGTGAGTCTGAGCTGGCTCCCCTAAGTGTGCTGGTTCTCAGCCTTACCAGAGACACAGAGTTCTTAAAAGTGACAAGCCTTACCAGAGGCACATAGTTCTTAAAAGTGACAAGCCTTACCAGAGGCACAGAGTTCTGGGGCTGCCGGCTTACCTGTGTAGACCGTGGAGGGGTGCTTAACTGTGGGTGCACATGCTTGAGGGGTGTGAGAGGTTGTGGAGGTGTTTGTCGGAGGGGCCGCTTGTGCAGGGGGCTATGCAGGCTGGGGAGGCTCAGCTTCATGCAGGCCCTTTGAGAGCAGACACTGTTCTGCTGGAGGAGAAAAAGAAAGATGGTGTGTGGGAGTGATGAATAAAATCTATCCCAGACATGGTGCATGCTGTGTTATCCTGTGCTGCAGGTCTGGAGGTGCTGGAGTACCTGAAGGGTGGGTTGGAGAGATGCACATACTTTATCCCAGTCATACTGCTCCTCCCTGGGCATGCTGTGTTAGCCTGTGCTGCAGGTCTGGAGGTGCTGGAGGACCATAACGGTGGGTGGGAGTGATGAATACCATCTATCTAGAAAGGGTCAAGGAAAGCAGGTCCACTCTTTACATAACAATACATTCTTTTGTCAACTTGATTATTGCATTCACATACACTATAGAAATGTATTGCTTCATTAATTTCTGCATTTCCTTGTGATCATTTTAAACTGATTTAACTTAATTGTGGCAGATGACCATTTGTATTGAGGGAAGATTCTGGTTCTGCTGGAGGTCTCCTCCTGTTAAATGGGAGATTTTTCTCTCCACTTTCACTACAAACATAGCCAGTATGAGGGACTGCTGTAAAGTCAGATTGTCTACAGTCCAGGAAGAGTGAATGCTGCAAGTCAGTGTTTTGCTGCAATCTACTGGGGTTCCTTGGATTGAAAAACTTTTTATCTGAACAATAAACTGAGCTTTTTATGTGCTTTCTTATAATCTGCCTTGAGATGATGTGCTTAAAATTGGCACAACTGAAATAAACTAAACTGGAACAGATTTAGCAAAAGCTTTATTGCCAAGTATGTTGTTGGACATCAAAGGAATTGGTTTTGGCATAGTTGGTGCATAACAAATGTCCAAAATATGGATATGAAACAATATGCGGGCCAAGTAATAGTTTAACAAGATATAACAATAAAAATGCGTGCTGCAGTAAATAAAATAAAGAGTGAGAAAGATAACTGGCTACTGGATCTAAAAAGAGTTGGTTTCATTCCTCAAGTGTGTAGGTGATAGAATTAGCATCATACCTAATTTTACACTAATCAGTAATATTAATGTAAAACTGGGTTTTAATAATAAACATTACAAGAAAAAATGCTCCATGTGTAAGAGAACTATTGGTATTGAATTGAAATATTGTTGTAGGCCTTTATTGATGAGTAAAAGCTAATAAGCATTATACTGCAAGTCATTGGGTGTGGTTCCTCCGTCAGCCAGCAGGTGTCAGCTTTGTGTCGCGGATGCGGCTCCCGTCTCCACGCTGGCGGTGGAGAGGAGGATGCGGTTCGGAGGAAACTCGGCTCTGGGACTCAGTCGCAACCGGGACGAGCTCTGCTTTATCTGGATGTTGAGGAAAAAATGGCCACCGGTAGGAGGAAGGAGAGGAAGCGGTTGCCCCTCTTAGGTCTCCGCGTCGTGTGAGGCGGCGTACGCAGGAACGCGGAGCGCGCAACGGAGGTCCATCGTCTACGTTCCCAGCGAAAGATTTGGCCTGAGAGGCCGCAGACTGGTGAGTGGACAGCAGACACGGCGAGGCTAGCTAGCCGCCTAGCACAGCTAGCATAGCCTGGAATGTCCATCACGTTAGTCAGGAGCAGCAGCCGCTGTTAGCCTCGCAGTAAAACCACGGACGAAGGGTCGCAGCACTTTTTCGGCTTGGGCGACTTTATTTTATAATTATTATTTCAAAGCCAGACGTTAGAAGACGCCGCGGTTCAGTTTGACAGTTGTCGCTCAGATGCTGCGGTGCTAGCGCGATCAGCTGGTTAGCTCAACGAGCTAACACGGTTAGCTGGAGGCGTTTTGCGGTGCAGCTGTGTTTTTACTCGGAGTTGGTGGGAATGTTGGAAGAAAAAACGAGCTAATTAGGTTAAAAAAAGCAACAGAAAACACGAAAACGCACAAGGACACGAAGGAGGTAACCATGCCAGGATCTACCATGGCATCTTTATTAGTCAACCTTAGCCAAAAGTCAGGATTTTTCTGCCAAATTCTTCACAATCGATGGATGGAGATTGTGTTTTCTTGATATTTTGCTAATTGTGACTGGTTACATTTTTTGGAGCCAGGGTAATCTGGGTTTTCCCCCCCTCATTTAGGCCCAACCACCTGAATATCTGCACATTGGTTAAAAAAACCTGCACATTTATGCCTCTGTGTTTGTTTATTCATGTCAAAATTTAATCCTCTGAAATGACTG
Organism: Orestias chungarensis; assembly: GCA_032876305.1. NCBI lineage: Eukaryota > Metazoa > Chordata > Actinopteri > Cyprinodontiformes > Cyprinodontidae > Orestias > Orestias chungarensis. The sequence continues at coordinate 309,697 of JAVLVB010000547.1, read as the reverse complement.
AAGTATATCAATGTTATAAATTGATTTTCTAGGTGTTTTAATGTTCGGAAAATTGTGAATTCAAATCACATTTTATGTATAAATTGTCAACAGGTGACCTTTTAATGCATGCTCTGCATCTTAACATTTTAGTTAATTGTCTTGTAAAAGTGTTTTTATCGAGCTGAGAAGGCAAGTTTGTTCTTGAAGGCTCTGTTTTAACCTTTAATAACGGCAATAGAATATTCTTATATTAAATAAAAGGGATTCTGTTTGTTTTTTAATCTGAAAATTAGGTTTCCAATAATAAAGGAAATTACATTTAGCTATTTTTTTTATTGCAGCAGTTTACAACACGTGTCATCTCAAATCACTTTATTGGAAAATCATTTCATTCCAATCATGAATGCATGGTTAAAATAATCAGTTTAAAACGTTTCCAATCTACGGAAACCCAGCAGTTTATTGAATCTGTTGATTCTTTTTATTTAGGTATTTTAAAACGTCAACTAACAAAGCAATGTATTTAGCTGCAGAAATATTTCGGTACAGTAAATGAAGAAAATAGAAAATGAAGGATATCCTGGTTTGCATTTGTAGTTCTTAAACCTGGAACCCATTTGTCGCCTGGACCTGCTTATCTGTCTATGGATGTGGGAAGCTTTCCCTTATCTCCAGCAGTCATTAGTTGAGACATTACTGGTTTCTTGCTCATCAAAAAAAAGCAAAGATTCCTACTCACACTTAATTACAAACGTAAATCTGTGTTTTATGTTGCAGTGAGGAAAGGTTTTGATTTTGGGTTATACTGACCCACATATGTTTGGTCTTACAATGTTCTTCTTTGTGGTCATGGGGCAAATAATCAACTTCAATGCTTTTACATACCAGGACATAATAGAGACGATTTGATGGTGTGAAGTAGCCTTTCTTTGTGGATGCAAAACAAGCCCAAGTCATCATACATCCACCACCATGCTCGGAAGCTTTTATGAGATGCTTGTTAATCCTTTTTTTTTTATAAATGTGGTACTCCGCACCAGAAATCTGTATTTTAATCTCATGTCAAAAATTCATGTTTTCTGGTTCCTAAGTCATGTTCTTTTTACAGAAAGGAACTCTTCTTCACATTTTCACCATAATAAGCAAGGCACTTGTTCAGTCCCTTTTCTTTTTGCACTTTCATGACCTTTAGAGGTTAACATGCTAACTTTAATCTTGTTGCTTTTTTTCTTGCAAAGTCTGACTTTGAGGAGGATCTGCTGAGACGTTCGCTCTCTGGAAGATCAGAAACTCTCCTAAATACTTTCAGGAATGCTTTAAACTTTCAAGTTGAATTACTTAGAGATGGTACCAACAGTCTTTACTTAATATCAAAAACCTTGCTAAATTTGTACTCATTTGTAAATGTATATTTGTTTTCCAGTTCTTTGTAGCCTGAGGACATGAATAGCAGCCACCATTAAAAAAGCAGTGAAGTCAGCACTTTTTTTTGTTTTTTGTCAAAAGATGATAATTTGAGCCAAATCTAATATGAAAATCAAATCATTCGAAGGGGTGGTTAATGTCGAGCAGTTAGAGGAGTTTGCACGTTGCTCTCGATGCTATAACACTTGTTCTGTCTGGTTGTAACTTTACCCTGAAATTGAGTTTGTTTCTGCACAGAGAGCCGTGTGTGAGCGGACAGCAGAGTCACTGTGCGGTTGAGCTGGAAGCATAGAGGCTCTGATTTCATGAGCTTTTGTTTTTCCTCGTTCTGTACTTTTATAGCTAGAGCCTTGAAAACGGGTAGTGAAGCAAACTGACCCACATTAACTCTGAAGTTGTACAAAAATTTTGACTTGTAGCTGAAAATAAGCAACTAATTGCTTTTGAGATGCACAGATTAACATTTTTCACTGGATTTTTAAACTCACGCTTTCTCAAAGCTTTGAAATTGCATGACTTCTGGATCAGTTTCATTTTTACATATTAGTAAAATCTCATTGTTCATCCTTAAAAGGTGGGGGAAGAGGGGTATTCTGTTGAAAGTGCCTCTGATTAAATGTACAAACAGATAACTAGGAGGAGTTGTTGTCCATTATTAAAAAAAGCCGTTACTACCATCCTGTCTCTTTTTTTTAATCCCAGATTTTAACTTTACTGCCCTTATCGGTTGATGGAACATTTCTGAAGCGTCCGTTTCTTCCCTGGTAATCTACCGTTGTCCATCTACAGCATAGTTTGGGGATTTTCCTCATTTGGATCTTGTGTTGTCAACATAAAAAGTGCGTACATGCAGTGTTTTGATAGTTACAGCTAGATTAAGGCGTCTTGACGGTCAGACCTAATGGCAAAAATGAGTTTTCATTGTTGCTGCTGCAACGTCTTGTCGTTTCGCAAATCTGTTGGACCCGAACACTGAAGTTACCTGCTCGATTCTGACCCAGTGCAGCGATCGAGTTTCTCACCTTCGGATTCTGATCTAACATTTATGTATTTAATATTGGCTTAGATAACAGATAATAATGTGAGATCCTTCAGGTCTTCAATAATCCCTGTGTTGTAAAACCACATCTATATTTGTCAAAACATCTTGACGCATACAGCAGTGTTTGGGGTTTCTGAGTTGTGGACCTTGTTAGATGTGTGCGAAGAAGAATGTGAACGCCATCAACACTTCGACTTCGGCACAACCAGAGTCTTCATCCTTGCTCTACTGTTTTGCTCATCTGTTTTAACAGAGAGAAAGTGAACCACTAATCCCAGGAATAATCCTGATTTACTTCGGGTAAATCTGATGACCTATATTTTTTTAATTGTTTATTGACTATATCACAGTTCAGGACTGATCTAGTTAAATTTCTCTCTTTGTTGTGTGAAACCAAACCTTTTTTCTTAAGGGAAAATCTTAAACACATGAAACGAATACGAAACAGTAATTTCAGCCTTGGATTTCTCCCATCTTCTGCTCCGCTTCACTGCTAGAAGGCTTTGTAACAGATGGTTTTCCTCTGCAAACATAACAAAAATACATATCTTTAATCACATTTTTTTGGTTTGATTTATTTCTTTTTTTTATCATGTAAATCTCTGCATATCTATTCAATTTAATAGCGGTTAACTGTTACTGATCAGCGCCATGGTTAGAATATGTTTAGTCAAGGCAGTTGGATTGTAGCCTAGATTTTGAAAAATAGTGTTCTTTAAAACTGTGTTTTTATAAATATGAAAATGTTTTCTGGTAATTTATCCCCATGCTTGTCGCGTATCTTCTCCAGCTTTGATGTTCTCTAACTGTAGATTTCTATCAGGACATTTGCATTCTAGGTCATGTAAATCATCATCCGATCCGTTTTATTACGAAACCGGTTCCTCAGACCCCTCGGTTGCTTTTGGAGATATGGGTTAACTAATCCTAACAAGTGAGATCTTAATTTCATTTGATTAAAAATCTGTTTATCATTATTTGAAATAAATTAAAACTGGTTGGGGTGGAAAAAGGAGGACAAAAAAGGTGGATGGATGAATGATAAATCAGGAAATTAACTGAACCGTCTCTTCCTATACCTTAAATTTAATCTTATATAGTTTACTTGAATGTAAATAATTCAGCTGCTAAGGCATAAAAGGATGAAGGCAGAGCTTTTGGCAGCCAAGACTAATCTCGTGATCTGATGTTATATTATATCCATGTGATTCCCTCATTCTGCAGCAGCACTTTGGGTTTGGTGCTTTGTTAGCCTGTTGTTATTGATTAGGTGGAACTGTGATGCTACGTTTAAATCTTGTGGATAATGCAGCACAAGTCCAGGGCTAATTTACCTCCCAGGGAACAAAGAGCGCTTTCTTTCTGGGGCCAAGTGAAAAGCATTACAAAGAGGAAGATGTACTGGAGTGTATGTGTTGTTTTCCTGTCAGTCTAGAAGCAATGGCAGACCTGAGACTTTAACTGCCTTTTACCACCTCGTGTGTGTCTTGACATTCCAATTGTATAATTGGATCATTTTAAATCAGTCCACTGCAAGTAGCAAGACAGACAAGTTTTACAGTAATCTGTTTTTAATTAAGATATGTAAGCATGTATAAATGTTTCGGATGATTTTAGCCCCCTCCAAACCTACTTGTATCAATCCAAAACCAATATTTGTTGTGTGTTTACATGTGTTTCTAGAGGAGGGATTTCATGTGATTGTTTTGAAGCGTAGAATAGTTTTTTTTCTTTTATATTTTGTGACAAAATAGTGTCAGCGGTCTGTTTTTTTTTGTGTTAAAATGATAGGAATAGTGTAGTATCGGACATCCACTCTAATAGCAATATTACAACCGGGTTATCGGTTCAAAACCTTGTTATTCCCTCATTCCCGATTTCAACACATTCTTTGTGTTGCACTTCTTTTCCACGCTCTGTTGTCGTTTAAATGCGACAAAGTCAAAAACCGCTGTGTGTCTGATCTTCTTCCTCATTACCATAAGCATCAGCGCTGCTGCTTACTTTGAGTCAGCCGGATAAACCACAGTCAGGCTAGACACCAGTGTAACATGGTACACACTCCCCGATCCTGACCACTTATGCTGACTCCTGTTGAGTTATGTGCCTTAAACTTGCTTTGCAGCAACATTTTAGGAGTCATTGGAACTTTTAAAATTAAAATGAATAATTATGTTTTTTTAACTATATTCTTCCTCAGAAGGATAAAAGGAAGTCAGTTTATTTAATTTATATATACATTGCTAAAAAAATAAAAATAAACAACACAATATAACTATTAGCAAGACACACTCAATAAAGGAGTGTTTCTGCAGGTGGGGACGACACACCAACCCACACAAGTGGCTCAGGTAGTGCAGCTCATCCAGGATGGTACATCAATGTGAGCTGTGGCAAGGTTTGCTGTGTGTGTCGGAGCCTGGAGGCGCTACCAGTAGACAGGCCAGTACACCAGGAGATGTGGAGAAGGCCGTCGGAGGGCAACAACCCAGCAGCAGGACGACTGCTTCTGCCTTTGTGCAAGAAGGAACTGGAGGAGCACTGCCAGAGTCCTGCAAAATGACCTCCAGCAGGCCACAAATATGCATGTGTCTGCACCAACGGTTAGAAACGGACTCCATGAGGAGGGTATGAGGGCCCGACGTCCACAAATTGGGGCTTGTGCTCACATCCCAAAACCTTGCGGGACACTTGGCATTTGCCAGAGAACACCAGGATTGGCAAATTGGCCACTGGCGCCCTGTGCTCTTTACAGATGAAAGCAGGTTCACACTGAGCACATGTGACAGACTTGACAGAGTCTGGAGACTCCGTGGAGAGCGATCTGCTGCCTGCAACATCCTTCAGCATGACCACTTTGGCAGTGGGTCAGTAATGGTGTGGGGTGGCATTTATTTTGCTCACCAGATGTAGCCTGACTGCTATTGGGTACATGTGCAGATGTACCAGATGTAGCCTGACTGCTATTAGGTACTGAGATGAGATCCTCAGACCCCTTGTGAGACCATATACTGGTGCAGTTGGCCCTGGGTTCCTCCTAATGCAGGACAATGCTAGACCTCATGTTGGTAACAGTGTGTCAGCAGTTTCTGCAAGATGAGAACATTGAAGCTATGGACAGGCCTGCCCGTTCTCCAGACCTGAATCAGATTGTGCGCATTTGGGACATCATGTCTCGCTCCGTCCACCAACGCCACGGTACACCACAGACTGTCCAGGAGTTGGAGGATGCTTTAGTCCAGGTCTGGGAGATCTCTTTATGGTTATTGTGCAGATTACAGTGAGAGCAGATAATGGTCTTCTGTTATAGCCAACCTGTTTTATTGGGTAGGTAGAAAATGAGGTATTCTGGATCTGTTTATTGCTGTATTTTATTTGTGTGTTTCTCATAAATTCAAAAACACGACCACTTTGCATACTCTTGTGAATTATCCTAACGCACTTTCAGTTCACACAGTGAGGACAGTTTTAAATGGAAAATGCCAATTAAGGCTGTCTAACATAACTTCCATCTGTCTCTTGCTGCAACTAAAGCCCCTTGAGACTGGTTGATGTTTTATTTTGTTGTATGTGTTTTATAAAATCTTATGCTGTATATTCAGCCTTGCTGGTGTCGATGCGGTTATAATGTGTTTTGCATTAAAAAAACGGCGAAACAGCATTTTAAAAGGGGTCATCCTCAAGACTTTGCAAAACATTTACTAAACAGCTTGCAGGGCATAAAAGAAAGGACCTTTATCGCTCCACTTTTCAGCCCTATACATAAGAGATGCACATTATTTTTTTTTACAAGCAGAGATGCAACAATGTTTTTCTACTTTATTTAACTATGAAAAATGTATCTTATGTCTGGGTATTTATTATTATTACTACCTTAACAGTTACTTGTGATATATATAAATTAGTAGTAGTTGTAATAGTAGTTGATCAAAGTCATTTGCTGCACTGCAGATAGAGAACGTGAGGTGGGGAAATGAAACCGCAGCATTTATAAATGAACAGTTCTAACTACACGATGAAGATAAGTGTGCACACCATCTTGTATTAGCATTAGCATGATTAGCCTGGTTGGCATTCACTAAAAAAGGCTTATTTTCATGTGCAAGGCTTGGAATATTTTACTACAATCTTAAATTATTTAACTGAATAAAAACAAAAAAAACCTGGGTTTTGCAAGGCGATCAAGGCCTTCCTGTTTCACAAATGACAAGAATGAGCAAACGATTGTTCAATTTTATGACCTTTTAGAGCAAACGGCAGCATGTGACTTTATTAATGCTAGAAGCAACAAGTCAGAAACGTGATGTTTTTGGGTCGTTTGTCAGTAAAACGATTTAACACTAGAAAGCGATTTAACACTAGAACTGAAACTTTAGAAAAAAATTGTGTTTTTTCTCTGGTCCTAAATGTTGTTTCCCATCTTAGATGTAACCTTTTTCTTATTTTTTTTAGTTCCGAAACTATATATATATATATATATATATATATATATATATATATATATATATATATATATATATATATATATATATATATATAATTCAACAGATGACCCTAAAACCCTAAGAGGAACCAAGTGCACTAAGTACGCAACGCAAATTTAGCCGATCATAGTCATTTTTGAACATTTTATCGGCCTAGTAAGTAAAACTGGGCTAATATTAACAACCAATATTTATTCATGTCTTGTTGCTTTTTGATTTACTGCTGTATTTTATTCTTATTATTTTCGTTCGATCATGTGACACTGATGTTATAACTGCTAGGGTTGTGAGATGTTTAGCTGCTGCAGAGACGCAATGTCAGCCGTGTGTTTTTTTTTTTTTCCCTAGGTTATGAAAGAATAGGGAAATATAAATATATGATTTTGTTAAGTATAACTTTTCATTGGCCACAATTGCAATATTAATGCGGTTACAAACTTTTCTCGTGGAACCCCGTTTTATTTTTCGACATTTTTCTAATTTCTGGTAGTCATAAATCCCCTTTAATCCTAGGAAAATGGTACCATCCTCTCTGTTACGGCGGTAGGGCTCGCTGCGCTCCACCCTCTGCTCTTCTCTCTCACTAAAGCCCTGTACACCCCACCCGGTGTCAGGGGGGGATCAGCTGTGCCAGTCCCGGCAGACCACGCACGCACGCACGCACGCACGCACGCACAGTATGCTTGGTGAAAAACAAAGCCTCCAGCTCTGCCAGTTGAAGACGATCCCTGCCTCCTCTTTCCGCGCATCCGTCCATAGCATGAGGTGTTCTGATGCTGCCTAGAGGGAGAGGCGTGACGCCGCCAGGGCATTTCACGAAGGGAGATTTCACGAAGGGACATTTTCACGGGCTCGCCATCAACCGACTTTCGTAGTTTGACGGGAATATTTTTGTGTCTTCTGGCGGCGCAGAGTTAAAATGCTGGCAGAGCGCAGAGAGAACAGCAGGTAGGAGAAATCAGAGCTGAGTGCTAAGCTTGTCTCCGTGGCGACTCTTGGTTTGTTTACTCACTTTACCAATATAGAAACGTACCAGGATACGGGTCGCAGATCCTCAAAACCTTTATTTTATGTAGTTCTGAACACTAGAGAGTCAGGAGTATGCGTTAAAAATCCAAACTGATGTCTCTGTTGCCACCATTTGCTGAATAGATACAGATAAAGACTGCAAACGTAAAAGCCAAGTGAAATATGTAGCTGATTTTCAGCTATATAACATAACATTCCCTAAATGTATATTTAAAGCATCATAAAAAAATAACAGCAAAGGTGCGAAAAAAGCTCCAAATGCTTGAAAAACACACATAGCTGCTAAATACTTAACTGCGTGCACTGAAACGCATCACAGTGTGAAAAGTGAGGTTTTGTGTCATACAACACTTTTTAAAATGAACTCAAAGCAAAAAGATGAATAAAAACAGTTTTAAAATGCTTAACCATTTTACCACCTTGTCAGGCTGCAAAAAAACCTTATCATCCTTTTTGTCCGATCAACATCTAAATAATAGCTCGTCCCACACAGGCAACAGTTGCTATGGCAATCCATCCTCAAACTGTCGCTATATTGTCATTTCAGTCAACGCATGTGGAACAAAGCAGGAGGCAAATTAATATATTTGTTGAATTGGCCATCCATAACTGGTAGGAAGGACATTTTGTAGCCACCCAGGCAGGAAAATGACTTTAATTGGCTGAAGGAGTTTAAGATTAGGGAGATGGCAAGGAGGATTTCCAACGCTTTAGACTTGGGGTTCACCACCACCAATAAATCTTGTAATGAGTGGAAACATGCGGAAATTTTTTTTTTGGATAAAACAATCCAGATTAACTGCATGTTAACGGTAAAATGGACAGTAGAGAAAATTCAAGCTTTTTCTAGAATCTTCTCGTCCCTCTGCTTTCTCTAATCCAGTATTAAACACTTTGAAGAAGAAGCAGGATCCTTAAATTACAAAAAAAAACGTTTATTGACATAGATATCAACTGTTTATCTATGGCGAGCTTCAGTCGAGCTGGTTTAACCGACTGATCCGTGCGTTTATCATATGAATCGAGCTGCTAATTTGTAGAAGTGGATGTTGCTACCAATTCTTTATGCGGGTAATGTTTCCAGAGCAGACAGTTCTTTTCTGAATGTACCAGCATTTGTGTAGGGGTTGCTGTGAACTCAGCACCCTGTCACTGTGGCCTTTTACTTTCTCTAAATTAGCATTTTGTCCAGATAATTTGTGTTTTTACCTCGCTCCTGTGTACCCCTTTCTCCTTTCCCTGTAAGCTGTCACATAAGAGGCCGACATTACGTCACTTTCTCCAAAGGAACGAGCAAAAATCATGAATAAATAAAAAACAGGCTTATTTTTTTGAAGAGCTGGGCTTTTCCAGGGCATCGGCTGCCTTCATCTCCCAGGAGTTAGTGTTAACTCTTCAAGACGTGCATTGAAGCTGACGTTTGCTTTAAAAGAAGACTTTAAAACAACACAAAGACGAGAAAACCCAGAACACAGGCCCAGTTTCTCACTGCAGTCCTATTGGTGCCGTCAGCTTGTTTTCTTTGCTTCATTTGAGACAGAAAAATATTTTCTCATGTATTTTTTTATTTATTTATTTTTTTAGCAGCTCTGACTGAACCTGTAACAAAACATTTTTAGTGATTTGTAGATTTTTTTTTTCTTTTCTCTGAGGTGATGGGAGATGTTCAACTTCACTTTCATGTTAATCAAACCAATCTCTCATCAGTCTTGCTGTGTTTGTTGGTGCATTTTCATCCTGATACACGGCAACGCCTTCAGGATACAATGTTTGAACCATTAGATGCACATGGTCCTCTAGAATGGTCCTTGGCAGTGACCCGTCCATCTAGCACAAGTATTGGACCAAGTGAATGCCATGATATGGCAGCCCAGACCATCACTGATCCACCTCTATGCTTCCCTCTGGACATGCAGCAGTCTGGGTGGTACACTTCTTTGGGGCTTCTCCGCACCGTAACTCTCCCAGATGTGGGGAAAACAGTAAAGGTGGACTCATCAGAGAACAACACATGTTTCACATTGTCCACAGCCCAAGATTTACGCTTCTTGCACCGTTGAAACCGACAAATGGCATTGACCCCAGTGACCAAAGGTTTGGATATAGCAGCCCGGCCGTATACTGTATATTGACCCTGGGGAGATCCTGATGGACAGTTTTGCTGGTAACAGGAGAGTTGAGGTTCACATTTAATTCTGCAGTGATTTTGGCAGCAATGGTTTTATTTTTTTTGGCTACAATCGGGGTTAGCACCCGAACATCCCTTTCAGACAGCTTCTTCTTACATCCACAGTTAATCCTGTTGAAAGTGGTTCGTCCTTCTTGGTGGTATGCTGACATTACCCTGGCTCTTGATGCATCATAAAGACTTTCTGTCTTGGTCACAGATGCGCCACCAAGACATGCACCAACAATTTGTCCTCTTTTGAACTCTAGTATGTTACCTATATTGTTGTGTGCATTGCAAATAATTGAACAACACTTGAGTTGGTTTCTTGGTTTCTCACAAAAGTTTTTTTCAAATCATTGTCTAAACAAAACAATTTAATTGATGTATTTTTTTTAATCTTCTTTTTAAGATAGAAAAATGACCGTTCTATTTAAGCCATGGCGCATGTCTATGTTCTAATTTCTTCCCTGTTTTCTGATGTGCGAGAGCTCAGCTTGTATTCACGCTGCATTAAACCCAGTTATGATTAGTTTTCTTTTTGTCACATGGGTTTTTACAAACATATAATTTTTGATCTTTTAACAGCTCTTGCTTTGGCTCTTCTGCCTTTCAGCCCCTGCTCGGGTTCATATACAGTCATTTAACTTCTAAAGTTAAAAATGTTAGATCATTTAACAAAGTTTCACTTCTGGTTTTCCAGTTTTCATTTTAAACAAAACACATGATACTGCAACAAGTGTTTGCTCTTGTGAGATGGGGCCTGGTATGTGAATAGCTGCTGTTTTGGTTATTATTTAGTGAAATTTGCGCTGATGTTTCGGTGTTTGGCTCCCATGTTTGCTATTGTACCATGCTGGCTGCTTTCATTTCATCTTTTGTTTTTGTTTGCTGATAACTTTCTGCTCCAGTCACTGTGTAGCATCTGTGTACTCCCAGGTCAGACGGCTTTCCGTTTGGCTTGGTTTTTCAGCTGCTCTTATCGTCTAATGTACTTTTTTAAATATCTTGCTGCAACCAAACTGTTGCTTTGTTCTGGAAATGAACTGAACAGAGTAAAACGTATTTTTGTTTTTGTAGTTTTGAATTATGTGGACAGATTGCTGCAGTTTGTTTCTTTCGTCCTGCTGGAGAAACGAGTGTGTTCAGAGTTGCATCCCTGGGTTAAACTAAGTCTGAGTGAAGTCAAAATAACATTTTCAGTTTCGATAATTATTCCATTTACCATAGAAGTTGCAGGGTTGCACCGGTTGCTAGTTTCCTACCCCATCACAGATCTTTAAAAAGACTGACACGTCGGATTTAGGCGGACACCAATTTTTACTTATTATTTTAATTACTACATGAGCTACTGCTCCAACACATAAATAAATCCTTTTGGAAAATGTTGTCCAAACTACAGAATTAAATAAACTTTAAAAAAAAATCTGTGCCTTGCATGTAGCATATAGGATTATAATCCAATTATTAGTAGATATTTTTTTGGATTGCAATTGATTTCCAGGTAAATGAACCTCTTAAAATAAATAAACTAACCTAAAAAAGGAATAATAATCTCTTGCTTTTGTCCTTGTTTTTCAAATTTTACAAAAAAAACAAAAAACGACCTGGATGACAAGTTAGGTTACATTTATTATCCCCCTGCCATAAATAAAGAGCACATCAGTTTTTTTTGTTTTTTGTGGCTTTTTCATTATCACAAGAATTGAGGTCATATGGGGACAAACTAGCAAAAAAAGCTTAAACCAGCAAAAAAAAAAATAGTCTGTTTTAAAAACCACTGCATGCACCTTTATGCACCTGCAGCCTTTAAAACATTGGCCAAAGGAACAAGGGGCCATTTCTCCCATTAAAGGGGACATGTGAGAAATATGAAATAGTTCTTGAGATGCATGGTTTGTTAAACAAAGCCCAAGAAATGGGCCGTCTGAAGTCTATTTTTATTTATTTTTTGGGTATCTTGAAAAGGGTTATGTTTGGTTTTATTTATTTATTTTAATATATCCCTAAATTAAAATTATATTCCTATTTTAGGTAATATTTTAGTTTATTAATAAAAAGGAAATTTTATGTTATGTAATATGTTATAAATGGTATACATATGTTATATTGTTATGATACGTTATCATACACGGTCCCAATAAAAGGCCCCTTGAGTCACTGAAAAAAAAGTGGCCCCTCATCATTTCTATTACAGTACCCCTGCTCTAATCTTTTAATAACGCAGATTTTCCTCCCTTTTTTTCATCTGTGCTACATTCACTCTGTTACCTTTAGCATGTCCGTTGTGAGCATCTCCTCTCGTGAGGAAGGGTTCAACCGCCTAAATATTACGTTAACATTTGAAAATGTTAGTTTATAACATTTTCTCACCCAAGCCGTCCTTTTTGATGTGAATATGTCCCAACTTGGAATCAAACTGGTGATGGTTTCGCAACATATTGTGCAGCCCTGGGTTTAACATCCTTAAAATGTTAAAGAATGAATTATTTCAAGAGTTTTAAACAGTGATGAAACCAAAACTGTGCAGTGATATCGGTTTTGGATGATAATGCAAAACCCTAATTAATCGTGCGACCCAACGGTTCTAGAAGTCTCCTTAAAACCTTTTTTTTACCTGTTCCAACAGAACCAGAGAAGGACCTCCACCAGACTCTCCTGTAGGTGTTGGGCGAGCGCTAATCCTGCGCATTGTTGCTTTGGTTTCCGGCTCAGCCTTATGCTGTAGTCGTGCGACATGTGTTTTGCTCGGTTTGTGGTCCGGGCCTCGCTGTGCTCCGACTCCGCCTTTTCTCTCTATGCACTCTGATCTTTTTCACTGACTAGGCATTAGGGACACTTTACTGAACAAACACAGATGGGCTGTTTCAGCATAAAGACATCTTAAGGTGAAAATCATTTTTGTTTTCAAACTGATTTTAGTTACAAAAGTAGTTAATCTTTGAACAGATTAATGAACCCATTACTGAAAACGATATATCGGCTCTAACATCAGTATCGGAAAATGTAACTGCAACATCATTGGATATCAGCTCTTGCTCTTGCGTTTGCTCTGCTGTCTCCCGGCTCCAGCTCAGCTTCATTAACAGTCATGTAACTTACAGAGCTAAAATATGGATCATTTAACAAAGTTTCTAGGGATTTGCTGCATTTACATTTAGGTTGTCATATTTTCAAACTTTAAAGGATCTTTCATTGACTTAGCTCTTCATTTTTGCATCCTTTGCTCTCAGTTAACCGGAATCATAATCTAGTTTCAGAGATATTTACCAACTACAGTTTAACTAGAAACTCTAACATTTTTAAACTATTGGATGAATACTTTGGTTAATCTTTATCTCTCCAAACTGATCTGTCGTCTGTGAAACCTTTCACCAGTTTCAGAATGCCACCGACATCCTTCCCTGATTACTCGGTTATATTTAACCCACTTCTGCTTTTGGTTTCTTCATTTCTGACGTCCTTCCGTTTGGACAGGACACAACTGTTCCTCATCCTGAGCTGGCGGCTGAATCTGGATGTTTGTACGGATGCTACTAATGCCACTTCGTGATCACTCGGTAACCCACACTGTTAGTTCACTGGCGGGGTCAAATGTGTTTAAACCAGAGGCATTTCCCCAAAAGCCCCTGAGAGTTTCTGATAGAAATAGGTGAAGTGGAAAAGCAGAAAGTCTGTCCATCAGGAAAAGCAGGGGTTCAATTTCCATTTATTTTTAGGAGCAGCGTGTTGAAAGAAAGAAACTCATCGATTTGTGTCATAGTGGGAAGCAAAAGAATGGCTGCAAAGGGAACTGACTCCAGTGATCTGTGTTTTTTTAAATTTTTATAATAAAACATCAAAAAATGTACTGGTTTATTACATATGTCCCATCGCTACTCCAGTTGCTTAACCAGCGCAGCTTCTAACATCAGGAGGGGAAATTCGATTCGTTCCCTTGTGGTTAATTTGTGAAATAGCGCTCCCACCACAGTGTCACACACTCAGTACTCGCCAGAGAGCGTTCTTCTCTCGGGTCGACTCTCTGTTGACCGGCGTTGTTATGATGCAGACATTTCCCAAATCCCAGGGAAAATACCCGGGATTTCGGAAGTTGCTGAGAAACATTTTTTAAGATCAGTTGTAAATAATGACACCATTTCCGTTGTTTTCATGAGCAACTCTGAGCCTGTAATAAAAATTTGTTGAGGGGACAAAAAGCTGGAAACATTTCTGAACAAGACATTTGCGGTAAATAAAAGTAGATTTGCACTGGTATCATTATAACTTGTCGGAAAGGTAGTTACTTACCTTAGTATTTGTTGTTGTGTTATTCTGTTGTGTCTTTTGTTGTAAACTCCAGCAGCCACCACCTGTTGGCGCCTTCTTCTGAGTAAATGCTTTGTCCAAACTCATATTTATTTACACAAAGTATTAAAGTATGTTTATTTAAACTCCTTCAATTAGAAGTGTTTCCTTAGCTGCACTACTATGGCGTTATATTTTATTTATCTTCCTCTACTTTTGAATTGTCTATTGGAGTAATCTTGAAGCTATCAGTTTAAGTGCTGCCTCCTCAGGCCTGTTACTGGTAACTATTGTTTTAATTTCCATCTGCTCCAGGCAGGGTTATAACCCGCTTCTGAAACCCTGAGCTTATATTGCCGATGTTGTTTTAGGTCCTTATCTCAGACAAGCAGAGCTGCAGGTCAGTAAAGGCCGAACGTTGCTTCCAGACATCCGCCATATCCTAAATGTCAAATCCTTTCAGATCCCATCTGCTTTGATTCCCAGCGTGTGTAAAATGTGTCTGAAAGCATCGCAGCACCTGTTCCACGCTTGTTTTTTTGTTTTTTTTTGATGAAATCTTTGGCCAAGATAAAAGACAAAAATCACTGAAGTGACAGAACAGAGAGAATCACGACATAATAACAGCAGTATTTGTTGTTTGTTTCATTTTCTGTCGGTTTGATCTCTTTCATCCAGGCTGAATACAGTTAGGCTGACATCAGTGATGGTGGTTTGACTTCCTCGATTGTATTCTGAGAGCTTTTGTTGCAGAAAAATGTTCTGCACTAGCAATAAAACTGTATTGGTAAAATTACTTTCTAAAATACTCAGTTTTAAGTAATGATGTTACAGATGCTGCAGTTTTGGCTTGATGTTTTCATGATGCCTCTGTTGATGTTCCTGCATGAAAGCCTTTAAGGCAGGAGTGTGATCTGGAGACCTTTTTCCATCTTGTGGATGATTCACAGGCGCTCGATAAACTCTCTTTAAAGTTTGAGATTAGATTTTTATAGAAAGATCAAATGAACCTAAAATATATATTTTTTTTAAAGTCAAACACAGAATTGTCCAAGATCCCTTTTTTTAATAATTGAGGGATTTTATTTATTTGGTCTCGGGTCAGAAATCAGAAAACTTACTTCTAATCTTTCTGATTGACAAATAAATCACTGATTAATAAGAAACGATTAGAGCACCTGATATTCTTTGGAGAATGTAAAAATATACAACAAGCGTTACAAATGTAAAAGAATGCAGACAGAAATGCTCGCTATTTCAGCCAAAGCTACTCTAAATGCAGTTACGTATAAATCAGTTAAATATTATTATCAATATTCTCTTGGGCACTTTTTCACTTTGCTGCAATAATGGTAAATAATTTTTTTAATGTTTATAATTGCACTACAGGACACTTTCACAATACCTTTACATTTGTTTTTTCACATTTATGTCAAGGAATCAAGGAATCAAGGAATCTTTATTTGTCATCACATCACATGTGGTACATGAGGTGGGACGAAAATTCTAATCCCCCGGTCCAGTTTACACCCTGATAGCAATTTTAAATAATGTAATAAAATATAAGAGTATAATATCTATGCGAGAAATAGGATTTGAGCTACACAAAATCTACAATATGGACACAGAA
>JAVLVB010000547.1:267397-293551 GCA_032876305.1 Orestias chungarensis | reverse complement strand
AGCTTCAGGAATGAAGCTGTTTCTCAGTCTGGTTGTTTTACACTTGATGCTCCGCAGCCTCCTGCCTGAGGGGAGCGGGACAAAAAGTGAGTGTGCTGGGTGTGTGGGGTCCTTCATGATGCCGGAGGCCCTCTTCCTGCATCTGGAGGTGTAAATGTCTGTGGTGCTGGGGAGGCTGACTCCAACAGTCCTCTGTGCGGCCTTCACCACCCTCTGCAGAGCTTTCCTGTCCGCAGCAGAGCAGCTTCCATGCCACACATGTACAGGTCATATTTGTATAATTAGTTTGTTCATTATTCTGATTTGTATATATATAAATATATATATTTATCGGCCAATTTTATCTTACCTTTTCTTTTTGGCATCATGGTGAGGTAGCACAGGAAGAATTTCGTTGTGCTAAGAAACTTGTTGTACATAATGACAATGAACTCTGAAAGGAGCACCAGGAGTCCCAAACGGCAGCAGATCAATACTGGTCGTCCCTGTTATATTTGTCCTTTATAAAAAGAGAGAAGTGAGAATATTTCCCTGTTTCCAGCAGGTATCATGAGCTGATCGGAACAAATAAACATTATTCCGACTATTTTCCTCCTGGATCAGCTGAGTACAGCTAAAAATCACAGGTCCAATTAAAGAAATGTCCTCTACTATTTAATTACGATTTAAGCACAATTTATAAATCTCCACCTTATTTTAGCACTTAATGATTTTAAGTTTTAATTTTTCTCTTAAACCAAAATCACTTGGTGCATTTGCTTTGAAATATTATATTGGCAGTCATTTAAAAGACCTCCAAGGCATCAAAAGCATTGAACTGGTATCCAGTTAAAGACCCTCTTTTTACGTTTTATTTGACAATAGTAACTTTTTAAACTTATCCCCTTTTATCTGATTTTAAATCAGACCTGCACAAAAAATTTGAATTATACAGCAACGAACACTCATCCGATAACTGGCTAATAGCAGATGTTCAAAGCGACACTGTTGACCAAACCCTCTGCTCAATAACATCTCTAAACAAAGACGCCGAACAGCTGAAGATATAAAATCTTCTATATCTTTCTGGGTTTACTTGCAACTTCCATTGAGTTTTTTTAAGTTAGATTTGCAGATTAAAGTGGAATCTTGATATTCCCACAGTTGGAAATTCAACTACAGACAATTCAGTCATGACTTGTTTGGAGCTTGAACCAGTGACAAAGCTGGTTCTGCTAACCATTATACTACGTTGTCCCTCAAAAGAGTTGATACTGGAAAACTTTTTTACTTTCATAGAGGACATAAACTCATCTGGTTATAATGTAAAAAAAAAAAAAAAAAAAAAAGAGTTTAACTTTGAGGAAGAGGAATGTTTCTCCACTTTTATGTTCTATACTGCTTGATTTTTTTTTTTATGCGGGAAAAAAAAAAAAAAAAGTGTTTTACAGTCTTCATAAGGGAGCCTAGCGTATGAACGCTGATTGATAAGCTGCTCGTATTCTGGTTTTGTTTGTGGATGTGTATGAAAAGCATTTATGCTCAATGATTGCTCTACGGTCTCGTATCAGCCAGCTCGAATAGTCTGGAGAGAAGAGAATAAGTGGAAAAAATGGCTGGACATACTAAATATCAACTATTCTCAAGGGAAGATGAACTCAAAATGAAAAACAGTCATGTTTGTTTACCTGTTACTATACAGTAAGGAAAGTAAGCTCAACATCATGATTATTTCTGGGGACTTTTTTGTTTGAATAAATTACAAAACCTTTCAATAAGTCTTATGTATCTATTTTTCATTTTTAAAACACAACTTTTACTATTTTTTAGAGCTATTATTGTTTTCCATCCATGCATTGCAGTCATCTTTTCCCAGTAATTATGCATCGATAGCTGGAACTTCTTCTGCTCGGCACATTTATACATTTGCACATAGCAGCAATTGTCAACAATTCAATCGGATTTAAACATGCTTGGAGAATTGAAACCTTCCTTATGTGTTTTAATGCATGTTTCTCTTGTCGCAGGGCGGCCTTTGCTCTGACAAAGCCGCTCAAGATGAACATGGTGAAGAGGATCATGGGGCGGCCGCGGCAGGAGGAGTGCAGCCCGCAGGACAATGCGCTCGGCCTGATGCACCTGCGGCGCCTCTTCTCCGAACTCTGCCACCCTCCTCGTCACATGACCCAGAAGGAGCAGGAGGAGAAGCTCTACATGATGCTGCCTGTGTTTAACAGGGTAAGTTGGATTCGCGCCGGAACACCAGGAGGCCCAAACGGCAGCAGATCGATACTGGTCGTCCCTGTTATATTTGTCCCTTATAAAAGGAGAGAAGCGAGAATATTTCCCTGTTTCCAGCAGGTATCATGAGCTGATCGGAACAAATAAACATTATTCCGACTATTTTCCTCCTGGATCAGCTGAGTACAGCTAAAAATCACAGGTCCAATTAAAGAAATGTCCTCTACTATTTAATTACGATTTAAGCACAATTTATAAATCTCCACCTTATTTTAGCACTTAATGACTTTAAGTTCTTAATTTTTCTCTTAAACCAAAATCCCTGGGTGCATTTGCCTTGAAATATTATATTGGCAGGCATTTAAAAGACCTCCAAGGCATCAAGCATTGAACTGGTATCCATTTAAAGACGTTCTTTTTACGTTTTATTTGACAATAGTAACTTTTTAAACTTAAACCCCTTTTATCGGATTTTAAATCAGACCTGCACAAAAAATTGGAATTATACAGCAACGAACACTCATCCGATAACTGGCTAATAGCAGTTAAGCTAATTTTAAATTTAGTGCTTTAGCTTTTTTCTCGCTTGGACAACAATTAGCTCTTTTAACATGGAGTTACTTTACAAACGCAGAACTAAATTTCCAGGGTGTTATTTTTATTTTTTGTAATTCTCAATCACTCTCTTATCGCTTTACTCTTATTTTCCTCTTCCTTTTTAATCCTGTTTCCTATCTCTCCCCTTCTTTTTTCCCGCTTTCTGTTTTGTCTGTTTCTCCGTTAAATTTGACATAAACTTAAGCAAATTGTAATCAAAGTTTTTTACATCTATACTTAGTGAAGCGTTACATTGAAGCTGTAACGCTCCTCTTGTGAAAATAAAATCTCAGGCAACTGTTCTGAGTTCTACACTGCCGGACACGACAGAGTAAAAAAAAAAGAAAGAAATAAAGTGCTTATTTATTTGCCTGTTTTCTAAACTTTCAATAGGATAAAATTTGACATTTATGTTTTAGTTTCTGTTTTTGACTGTAAGGAATTCTTCTTCATTTAGTCATTTGTATTGATGCTCTTATTTTTGTGTGGGTGAAGACCATATAGTCAGAAGGTCAGTTTTCTCGTCCTGTGATGCCTTGCAGAAAATAAAATGTTACTATTTAAATGCATCGTTCAAGATCTGAAGCCTGTAGTTCAAAAGAGATTTTAAACTCTAGCAGTACAGAGTGTTTTCTTTTTTTAAAGGAAACGGTGACATGGTTGGATAAGCAACAGAGTTAGCTATACTCAACTAGACTCACTTCCTGATGCATGTGCAGTTATGACGTTGGTTCTGCTAAATACCATGTTGCTTTAGGGCAGGGGTGGTCATATTTTTTAACTTGCGGGCCTGAATGGGTTCTAAAATTTGACAGAGGGGCCGGGCCAGGAGCATAAGTGGGTTATTTCTTCCCTTTGGTTTCTAATATTAATATTTCTAATTAATATTGACTTTTTTACTTTATATAATCTTCTTTCTTACTTATCTATATTCCACCTTTTTTTGCCATTTTTCCATTTCTTTACTCTTAAGTGATTTCCCTTCCCCTTTCCCAAAAGGAGCTGGAAAGTTATTTTTGTGCAACCAGGTTTGGGGGCACAATTGTGAGCATGTGCGTATGACTGTCAGGTGCGCGCGCTCGCTCAAAGGTGCTCGGACACGCGCTCAACTCTGACAAACTGCTCGCTCAGCTCACTCTGCTCGCGCTCGGCTCTGTGTCTGCGCTCGCAACTCTGCTGAAATGTTAATGAGTCTCAGAGTATGAATCAACTTTGTGTGTTTGGAAGGAATTATTTAATTAGATGAAAAAGGCCAGTCTTTGATTGGCTGGGAGCGCGGCTCATTTACATATAATGTAGAGTTGCGAGCGCAGACACAGAGCCAAGCGCAAGCAGAGTGAGCTAAGCGACCGAGCGAGCAGTTTGTCAGAGTTGAGCGTGTGTCCGAGCACCTTTGAGCGAGCGAGTGCACCTGAGATTCATATGAACACGTTAAAAATTATTGCCTTCAGATAACTCCGTGCCCGCAAACCTGGTGGCACAAAATCACACCATAGAAAGTTACATGCCAACCTGTCTAGAATAGTGCGCCATCTTTTGAGGAAACAAGGGTATTGAATGAGGTTCTCTTTTGTAGCGTTCGTTTCATGACTATGGGAACGCTCTCTGTGTGACCTCATCAGAAGCTCCAATTACACTCCACCAGCCTTGATTGGCTGGGGATTAGTGCGTCAGTGCCAGGGAGAGGGGGCATGTCACGCCCCCTACCTATATGTAGGACCGGCCCTGCACAGACAAATCATTCAAAAACCTCTTCTCCCTACGAGCAGAAGTTCCGACTGGTTTCTCGCTTTTGCCTGCTGTTCTGGAGCTTAGCTTAATGGTCCATAGATACGAGTGCGAACTCGATCGCCTGGCACTTAGTACCAGATTGGTAGTGTGTACTGGGACAAAAAACAGCGTTCAGTCTGTTGCAAAACAGCACTGCTAGCTGTGAGGAACTGTGCAGGGTAGAAATACTCTTCACTGTTTTTCACTCGAGTAGCAATACTCCATCGGTAGCAATACGTCAGCTGGGCTGGTGACGGGGACTCTACTTTGTCTGCCTTGGACGTGGACCTGCATGACGTAAATGCGCCGCAACGAAACTTAATATCCATTGGCCCGAAGTTCAGGCTGAAGCAGCAAGATCACGTTTCGACGGCAAAAAACGACCAAAAGCCAAAAGAATGCGAAAGCAGTACCTGCCTTTCTTCCGTGGGTTGCTGGAGGAATTTTGTTTTTTGTTTGTTTCCTGGCGCAACAAAACCGTACTTGGGAAAAGCACCCAGTGGCAGGTGGCTCGGTTGTAGACTTCGATTGAATGGACGACCACGGTCTCCGCCAAATGCCTCGAGTTTAACCAGTGGTGGCAGCGCACCTTTACATGAAAGCTTCGATGTCCTCGGGTGGGTCGGCTCCATCCCTACCTTCAGCAGCGGACCGCTTCCAATCAAACCTGACGGAGAAATCCTGCAAGGCGGCCGCTTTATCAGTTCGCGCCATGAACGCCTCTTCCATGCTGATCAGGCGGAGCTGGAGGAGGAGATGACTGCATCACCGGATGCTGCACTGTGGGAAGAAGTGTACATCATCACTGATCACTGTCTTCAGCTCCATAAAGTGACGATCCAGGCTATGTGGCTCGTGGTTCTACAGGAAAGGGCTAGATGGTTAAACTTAACCACGCTTTCCACAAGGGAAAAGGAGGACCTCCTCGACACCCCCATCACCCCGCATGGCCTGCTTGGTGCAGCTGTTACATCCATGCAGAAAAGGTGTGAGGAATAGAAAAGGGACCACCAATAAACCTGCAGTCTGAGAGAAAAGTGCTCTGTTAGGGACATAAGGAGTAATCAGATCTCTCATATACGATGGAGCTTTATTAGCGAGGGCTTTATATGTCAAAAGAAGAATCTTAAAATCTATTCTAAGTTTGACAGGGAGCCAATAAAGGGAGGCTATTCAACAAAAATATACAATTTTTCATGATTTCTTTCTTAATGTGCAGCCTTGATGTGTTTGGACTTAGCTTTAAATATTTATTTAGTATTTAGTTATAAATGTAATTCCAAAAAAAACAACACAATATACCGACTCCACCAGCCTTGGACAAATGATAATGAAAGATTTTAAATGGGATTTTTTTTGCAAATATTTCTTGGAAAAACAGCAATGGCCAGATCCTTGGTTAATCACTTTGAAAATTGAAAAAACCTGCTGCTTCCAGTTGAAATTCTGTTTATATTTAGGACAGTTGAAACTTTTTGCAGCTGAACTCTTTTGAGCTGGATGTCACCCTGGGATCCTCCGCTGGAGGAGAGTAGATAACCCAAACCCCAGGAATGATTGCACTGTGCAGGAACATAAAGGAAGGGAGGAACGACAGGAAATAGCATCACAAAAGAACAGATAAAAACCAACTTTAAATTAAGGATCAGGAACTACAGAACAGAACTACATGCCTTATGTGAATAATGTCTTATCTTTTTTGCTCGACTTTACCAATGTGAGCAACTAAAAGTTCGAAATTTTTGGTTTTTATATAGAAACCAACAGCATGAGTGTGAGTCCTTTTTAGTGGGATGATGTCAGTTGTTCCAACTCCCCTCCATGCTACACTTATAAAGCAATCTTCCATTTATTTAGTTTTTTTGAAGCCAAAGCTGAACGCAGCTTGGTCGACTGTTTTTACCAGATTGAAGGGAAATACAGAGGCTCCCTTGACTTGGCAGCTAATTATCCAACACGATCAGGGATTTACGTACTGGTGATGTAATTTAATGTCAGAATTTGGCAATCTCAGATCTAATGGAGAAATAAACACCCGATTGTTCAAAGTGGTGCCGTTTATATTTCAGCGGCTCTCCCTAAACCCTTAAAAATGAGCCAATTTGTCTTTTTCAAGATAAAAACGAGTGTGTTATTTATGACCAGGTGATCAGAAGCGTTCCTCTAAATTTAAGCAATCAAGTCAGATCTGCTTTCTTTTTTCAGGTTTTTGGGAACGCTCCGCCCAGCAGCATGATGGAGAAGTTCTCCGACCTGCTGCAGTTCACCACCCAGGTGTCACGACTCATGGTGACCGAAATCAGACGCAGAGCCTCGAACAAATCCACAGGTAAGTGAGCTCCCATCACTTATTAAAATAACGGCTCACTTCATGAAGGATTTCCTGTTTGTGTCTATATGTTTTCTCCATGTTTTATAGTCTTTCTTTGTATCATCTCTCCAGAGCTCTAACATTATTCTGCATGTTTGAGTTTCATCCAGCTGGTCTCCAGCCTCGTTTAGTCTTGAGTCAGCGGTGGAGTCACATGTTCACAGGAGTCAGCAGCTCTTTTTCTTCACCGCATCATTTTCCTTCTGCTCTAAACAATGAGCAGCTAGTTTGGCTCCTGTTGATGGCTGGATTTTAGCCTAAATTTGCAAAGGGTGTGAAATTTTGGAGAGAAACACATTTTTCATTATTATTTTTTGGTAGCTATATTGGAGACAAACCCCAAAGAGTCTTTCCCACGTCACTTACGCCATGATGCCACGTTGTTCCGGCAGCCGTCTGCCCACTACAGTGTTTTGTCATGGTCCATCTGTCTAACCGCACGATCATGTGGTTCTCACCGCAGAGGCCGCCAGTCGAGCCATAGTCCAGTTCCTGGAGGTGAACCAGACCGAGGAAGCGAGTCGTGGCTGGATGCTTCTGACCACCATCAACCTTTTGGCCTCGTCTGGACAGGTTGGTGGAGAAAACGATGAGCAGAATCCGTCAACTTTTTTAGTGTGTACTTTGCAAAGAATGCAAACACATTTGAACTTTTACATTCTTTGCCACAACCACAAACCTCAGTGTATGGTTAAGGATCTTATATGATAGACCTAGGGTTCCCAAAGTGGGGGTCGGGGACCCCCAGGGGGGTCTCAAAATGCCAAGTGGGGAGAATCCTAGAGGTTTATGAAGCACCAAAAAGGAATAATTTAAATGAAACACTATTTTATCAAATTATTAAACATGCCATAATTTGTCTCTATACTTAACATTAAGTAAGTAAAAAAAATAAATAATTTGATCTATCTTTTACAGGGTCGCTAGTCTGTGGCAGTTTTCCTTTGGGGGTCAAAAGCTGAAAAGCGTTAAATGTCTGTCCGACATAAAAGTAATCTATTACTGTTATATAAAGTATATTAACAAAAACTATTTGTCGATGGTAAACATCATAGTAAGGAATTGTACCATTAACATTTGATTCTTTCTTGAAATTCAGAAAGATCACTATGCCTATTAAACAATTTAGGAGAGTCCAGATGAGGAAGCTCCTCGTACGACGTTTTAACGACACGTTACAAAGTGTCATGTCAGTTTGATAGGTTTAAAAAAAAAAAATCCACAGCCTGGCCAAAAATAAAAGAAAGGTGTTGTTACCAAGAAAAACTCGCAGTTAATATTTGATTATGGCTTCCGTTCACTATCACAACATGTAATTATTATTGAATTTCTTTATGTATCGCTGTTTTATACTCTGATTTAAACATGCTTGGAGAAAGGAAACCTTCCTTATGTGTTATACCTCTTATTTATGATTTAGCGCCCCACCGCTGTGTAAAAAAAAAAAAAATTGATACTTGAAGTTGCTTTTTGCATTTCTATTAAAAATAAATGTTTTCTACACATACTTTACAGTTATAGCCCCCGTTTGAAAAAATGAGAGACACCACAGATTATAGGATTGTGGTGTTTGTGCTCACAGGATTGCGCAATGAATACAGCTGTCTGGGGATGTGTTTTTACTATTGCTTAAAAAAAAGCTTGTGACTGATGATTTTATATGCTTCAGAAGAAAGAGGTGTAAACCCAGATGCATGTAGCACTTTTTGGCTAACTTATCGCAGAATTAGTGAACTCTGTGCATTTAGAGTGAAACAACACAAAAATGTTAAAGAGGTATGAACACTTCTCTCAGGGTCCTGTTTGCAGCTGCGTTGAAGGTTTAGCCCCGTTCTTGTCTCTTCTCTCTTTTACTGTTACCAGATGATATCTTTTGAACCTCTCAGACATCATATTTCAAGTAAAGAAGACATCCTGGGGTTTTCAGAGCTGTTTTATCAGTCCTGTTCCTCTGGCTCTCATTGACATGCGTGTTTAAGATGATTTGCTGCTTCACCTCAGCTGGCTTTTATTGATGGGTTTTACCAGCATTTGTTTTTCCCTGAACTTAGTGCCCTGCTGTGGAGCTAATTCATTCCTTCAAATGAAGTGTATTGTAACACAGATGCATTTGAAAGCCGAAGTTTGTGAGAACCAGGGTTAGAAAACGCTGGTGCTAACATTTAATATGTACTGCTTTAAAATTAAAATTGTATTATAAGCAAAAAAACAAGAAAAATAAGTTTAATGTTTTACAGATATCACAATTACGTATGTATTTATGGATTCTTTTTTGGAATCTAATCTTAATGAAAATGGAATGACATGATTTAGAGAGTAAATTTAAATTAAAGCAAAAACATCAAAATCATTGGAAAATAAATCAATGCATCACAATTATAGGGGTCAAAGCAAAGGCTTTTTTCAAAGAATTATTAGAGATTATGGTTAATGTGTAATGAAATATTTCATTTATAACAGCTTTCATGGGACATGCACAAGAAATTTGGTTATAGCTTAAAACAAGTATTACACTTCAAGTCTTTTTCAAACCAACTGTGTTTTTTAATATTGTAGAACATCAGGACATTGAGGGTCTGGCTCCAGATGATTTGGTGATGGACTCCCCCTAGAAGTCTGGAGCACTTTGCAACATTTTATAGCATAATTTCGGCAGTATAAGGCACATCAGATTATAGGGTCTATTTCTGTACTTATACATAAGGCGCACCATGTTATACGACCCACGCTAAAGCATACGGTCTACAAAAAAAAGGTAATACAAGCAAAACATCGAGTTTAGTTTAACTTTATTATACGATTTAACGTTACATTCACAATAATTGTTAATAAATCTGCTCCCACATATCCATCAAAATCCTTTTGCCCTCATGCGATGCGCGTGCAAGGAGACAGAGTTACGTGCGAGCTGAATGAGCCGAGCGAGCAATCAGTTTGTAGGACTGGAGCGCGTGTCCGAGATGCGTGCGCACAGACTTAAAATTATTGTCCTTTCAGAAGATCTGTCCTCTCAAATAAGTATTTCTGTGCGCTCAATGTTTTGGCACAAAAATCGTCCCATAGAAATTGTCTGAGACTCAATCAAAAGGACCACAACAACATTTTTACAGATTTTGGAACTGGCGCACAAATAAGGCACATTGGATTAGAAGGTTACACGGCCGATTTTTGAGAAAATTTAAGGCGTCCAAGTGCGCCTTATAGTCCGAAAAATACAGTATTTACTTTTTTTTCTGTGGTTGCACGATTATATCTTTGCATTCACTTGTGGGTTTTTGCTTGTATTTTCAACTGTTGCTGCATTTTCTGTTTGGAGTGTTTATCTGTTACGTTTGTTTTCTTGTTGTTTTCTTGGTTCCCTCTTTCGGAGTTGCATTCTTAAAGTGTTTCAAAGGCATTTTGCCGTTTTCTGCCTATTTGCACCTCGGCCAACATAGTTTTGCCGCTAATTGTTTGTATCACAAAGGGAAAAGTTATGGCAGAACATGGATCTTTGCTTCGGAAGTTTTCATCTTCCCATGTACCGTATTTTCCGGACTATAAGTCGCAGTTTTTTTCATAGTTTGGCCGGGGGTGCGACTTATACTCTGGAGCGACTTATGTGTGAAATTATTAACACATTATTATATCATATCATATCACATGTTATTTTCACACTAAACCGCAAGAGGGCGCTCTAGGCCTGTGTTGATCATTTCAATTTAGAAAAACGACTGAGAAGGGCTTAACAAAAATGGCGCCAAAAAGAAAATCATATCCTGCAGATTTCAAGCTGCAAGTGGTAAAATATACAGCCGAAAACGGTAATCGAGCAGCAGAAAGAAAGTTTGGAGTTAGCGAGAAACTTGTAAGGGACTGGCGAAAAATGCAGGTTACTCTTACTGAAATGAATAAAGCAAAAAAAGCCAATCGCGGGCTAAAACGCTAGCAAACCGTACAAATACAACAGCCTGTTGTTGCGTCTTTTTATTTTAATTTTAAATTGCCTTTCAAGACGTGTCTGTTCTTGGTGTTGGATTTTATCAAATAAATTTCCCCCAAAAATGCGATTTATACTCCAGTGCGACTTAATGCACTGGCTAGTGCGACTTGTACTCCGGAGCGACTTGTACTCCGGAGCGATTTATAATCCAGAAAATAAGGTATTTAGTAGGTATATTGGTTCTCAAGTGTTCTTAGCGAAAGTATTCAAATGATTTGCTGCTGTGATACCCAACCTTACCAAGATGGGTATTGATATATGAAAACTATAATGAAAAAATACTAAACTGGCTAATTTGTAATTCTAAAAGGAACTTAAGAAACTTAAAGGAAAGTCATTGTCCATTTACAAAAGTCCTGCGATTTTGTCTATGTAAGGAACAACAAACTGTGTCTTCATGTCTGATGGAGTAGATCATGGCCTCTCTGACTTCTCCTCTTTTGTAAACCTAAAGCCACCTTGCCTCCTTTCACCCCCAAAACATTTCGCTTTGCCTTTTCTATTGGATGCTTCTGGATGTATTTTTTCTCCATGGCCTCCTTGTGCCACATTTACTCACACTTTGAAGCGCATCCATATGGTTTCCACCTTGATTTTAGAGCTGCAGCCGTAGTCCATCTGTCTGATCCAGCCTGGAAACGTTTCTCACACACTTCTCCAGTTATTGCCTCTATAGGTGAGGGTCCAGTCTCCACTTATTCTGACTCTTCATCTGTTATCCGTTCCTCCACCTTCTCTAATTGTTTTGTCTGTTTCTCCCTCTCCCACTTCTTCCTCGATTAGCTGAAAGGCAGAAAGTCACCATTTTCCAGAGCGGTGGAGTAAATGCTACGGCCATTTCTCTTCGCCTTTATTTGTCTCTGAATGTGTGATAATTATCATAAATTAGAAAGAGTGTGATGTAGTGACTGAGCTTTATTTTCAGAGTGTGCGTGGGAAGCTGTGCTTCATTATCTGAATCATTCGCCTGAGCGAGCGGAGCTCTCATCTCTAGTCCGCCGTCGTAACACAAAGTGTAAAATGCACACATTCAAACGCACACTTCAGGCCACAGTGGCTGCGCTCGCTGTTGGCCGTTTTTCACGGCAACGCAACCCAGAATCAACGCCTTGAACCGATGCCGAAATCAGTGCAAAACGAACGAAGGTTTTCTTGTTATTTTTGCAGCGTCCTGCTGTTATGCGGACGCTCCCCCGCAAATATCTCAGTAAATATAACCGCCGCTGCCAACCAGAATAACTCATTTCATTATACGTTACTTTTCCTGCCAACAGACTAGTGCTAAACATTATGCCAGTTCACCATTTTCTTTTCTTTAAGTTTGTAGCTGGAATATTTTTGTCATTTGGGTCATTTTCCCCACATATTTATAGTTTATTATTTATTCATGGTTTAAAATCTGGTGTTTTATGTAGTGGTCCACAGCATGATCAGCATGGTGTTTTGTAGAGTTTAATGGTTTGATTTGATCGTTTGATATTTTTAGAGTTAACCATCCGAAACAGATTTAAGAACCTTAGTAAATGGAAGTAGAGTTTGATGCAAATTTGAACATGTTGTGATGTTTTGTGACTTATTAAACTGTTTATATTTATCTGTTCACACCAAGACAGATTCTGGTCTCTGCTGGAAGTTTATTTTGTTAAAAGGGAACTTTTTCGTGTCCACTGTCAGTATCCTGCTCAGTATCAAGGATTGGTGTAGAGTCGATGCAATCATTCCTTAGATAGAAAACGCTTTCAAATAATTTAAATGGAGTGAACTTGATTTTATTATTTAATCATCGAGATAAAAATGGAATGTATGCATTTGTATCTTTGTGTGTTTCAGTTGAATGTATTATTGGTTTCTGGTTTTAAAGTAGATTTTCCGGCCATATTACACAATTAGTGACATGTCAAAATTACAAATCAGTTTATTTATATAGCGCCAATTTACAACAGATGTCGTCTCGAAGCACTTTACCAGAAAATCTATTAAAATCAAAGATACATCATAAACAAATCAATTCGAAAAAGTTTCCAATCTAAGGAACCCCAGCAGATTCATGGAGTCATTGACTTGCAGCATTCACTCCTCTGGAATCAGCAAACAGAAACAATGGCTTGTGTTGTCGTTGACTTTACAGCAATCCCTCATACTGAACATGCATGTAGCGACAGTGGAGAGGAAAAACTCCCCTTTAACAGGAAGAAACCTCCACTAGAACAGTACAAGCAGCCATCTGCCATGACAGACTGGGGGTTTGAAAAGACAAAAAACTAAATTAGATGCACAGGATACTGAAAAAAAAGAGTTTATAGCAGCAGTTGTAGAGCTTCACTGGAAGCAACTCAGCCCATGTTCGCCTCCAAGAAGCTGTCTCAGCTATCAGAACGCCAGACCAGGTGTAGCTACTATGGAGAGAAGAACACTAAGAGAAAACAAAAGGTTAACAAGGTTGAAATAACGGTAACTAAGTAGATTGGACAAAGGAAGAAAGTAGCAGAGAGAGAAGTGGTCAGATTGTCCTCCAGCAATCTAAGCCTATAGCAGCAGAAGTATAGAGAAACTTAAATAACCCTGTAGAGTGAGACATGAAGAAGGTAGAGCAAAGGAGAACCGTCTGTCTAGACTGAGTTCTTCCTCCTACTAGATTAGGCTGTCTTCTGTACCTCTTCCTAACTGTAAACTTTACCAAACAGTTAGGTTTTAAGCTAGATTTGTCAAGTCTTACATATCTGGTATATATTATAATACATTTAATGTGTAATTGTTTCGCAGTTTGTGGGAATATGTCGGAACTGTGTGGTTTTATTTTACTTGGAATTATCTTAATTCCCTCTGCCCCTCAACAGAAAACAGTGGACTGCATGACAACCATGTCCGTACCCTCTACGCTGGTGAAATGCCTCTACCTGTTCTTTGACCTGCCACACATGGCCGAAGCCTCGGTAGCCCCCACCCCACAACCGCCACCGCCCGCACCCAACCAGGAGAAGACTCCAGGCCAGGCCCACACTCAGCAGGAGCTTCCCCTGGCCGACCGCTGTGCACTGCTCCAGAAAGTCTTTGTCCAGGTAAGAAAAAAATTATCTCTCGTTATATCTGTCAAAGCATGAAGAATTGCAGACGGGTCTATTTAAATAGAAACTGGTTGGAACTTAGTTGGCCTAATTCAGTTTTTTTACTAATATATAACTAATTGTATGGGCCTTAATTGAATGCACGTATTTCATATTAAAATATCATAACTAGCGATATAACCCATTATTATACAAATCATTACATTGCTTTATTAAATGAATATGTCAACACATCCTCTACTTCAATCATCAATCTAAGTAATTTGATGAAATTTGATTGGCCGCTATCAACAACAAGTCAAGAGCAACTGTTTCCTCCAAGTTTACTTTGAGTCTATGGTTCAGAGTCTTTACTTGAATAGTGTAAATAACTTTGATTCAATCTTTATGGATTTACTTAAAACTGTGGGTGGTAAAATCCAGGCCTTATATCTTTAGTTTGCTCTGAAATATGTCTAATATTTCTCTACTCTGGATGAAGCTTTCACGGAGTTCAAACATAATCGTTTGCCCCGCCCACTTACTAATGTCAGCGGTACATACATTTCGAAACTCTTAATTATTGTTGAAATGTTTATGCATTTTAATATTGACCTCTGAATCATGGCCAACTTGGAGGAAGTTCTCTTGACTTCCTGTTTGAAACAGCCAATCAAATATCAGCATCAATACAGAGGTATAAAATCATTTGCTAAAACATAAAATAATTTATTTCTTCATCAATAAATTTAAGTAGGTTTATTAAATTGAGGTTTTTATAATTATTTCTCTATTTATTTCTATTTTTCTTTAATTAATGTAGACATATATTTAATAGGTTATTTATTCTAATTTGGCACCCTTTCCTGACCTTTTGTTGTTGCTGATCAGCAATGCCAGCTGGAGAAGGAAAGGGCATAAAACACTTTCATCGTGACGAAAGAAGTTTGTTTTCAGGCTGCCCCCCCCAATCGATTGTTTTGTACTTTCACAGATACTGGTGAAGCTCTGCACCTTCGTGTCTCCGGCGGAGGAGCTGGCCCAAAAGGATGACCTGCAGCTGCTGTTCAGCGCCATAACGTCTTGGTGCCCCCCACACAACCTCCCCTGGAGGAGGAGCGCCGGCGAGGTCCTCACCACCATCTCCCGCCACGGACTCAGTGTCAACGTGGTCAAATACATCCACGGTGGGACATTAAAACTGCATCAAATAAGACACGTATTGAAGGATATTTAGCTGCAGGGCTGTAGAGTATATTGCCAGTTAGTGCTGCAACTAACGATTATTTTCACAATCGTTCAATCTGTCGATTATTTTTACAACTAGTAGCTTTTTATTATAAATTTTATTTAGCATTTATTTTCCCATATAAGCTATTACCAATGTATTTTCATTAGGAAATGGAAGACACAAGAGAATTGTGCTGTTCACTGCAATTTATTTATTTAACTTTGTTTAAAGGACCAATTTTAACTGGGTAAAATATTTGTTTTTAGGCATATAATACAAAAAAGAGGTAAAATCCCATTCAACTTGGAGTGTACTGAATATTAACAATAATCTCAGCCCATTTAAACATTTAAATTCAGATTTTATTTTATGTTTAGGCAGACTTAGTTAAACTTTATTTTTACAAATAATTTGAACTGCTGTCTCTACCACCATGTTTA
The DNA here is from genome assembly GCA_032876305.1 of Orestias chungarensis. Classification (NCBI taxonomy): domain Eukaryota; kingdom Metazoa; phylum Chordata; class Actinopteri; order Cyprinodontiformes; family Cyprinodontidae; genus Orestias; species Orestias chungarensis. Next base: position 277,896 of record JAVLVB010000547.1, on the reverse strand, counting down.
GAACAGATTCCTTGTTTGTTTCTGCAGAAGAAGCACAAAATGACGAAATAAGTACGGACCAAAAGTAACGAAGCTGCGGACACACCCACAACATTATACATCGACTTAACAGTATTTAGTGTGTTTACTTACTTATTAGCCATCGGTTAATTTACACCACTTTTTCTTCCTCTCCCGCTTCAACTCTGACATGTTTTCGTTTCGTTGTCGTTTTCGTGCTCTGCCATATTGCTGAGGGCAAATGTGTTTGTGCCGCCATGCGTGCGGTACGTGATGCAAAACAAGGCTAACGATTTGGCTGATTTCTTCTTTTACTGCTCCACTGGTAGATCGCAGCATAGCTCATTCCTGCCACCTATTGACCGCAGATATAAATTATTGTTTAAAAATTTACCGCTTACAGTAAACCGTGATTATAAAGCAACCAATCGATTAATTCATTTTTAGCTGTATTGCCAGTATATTCTCATCTCAGCGTCAGCATGCGGCATAATCATATCGCAATGGAGCGCAATAATTGCAAACATATTTTGCGGGTTCTGAAGTTGGGTCATTGCAAAAATGCCAAAAGTCACACAAGATGTTTCGAACTTATTGTCATGCGAACAAAATAAAAAAATTGAATGCTTAGTAAACATTGTTTTATCCTTTGGTTTGGAGTAAATCAGCCAGGCTTTACTTTATCGTCGGTTGGTATTACGCATGTTTACGTTTTTTGGAAGAGCCAGTAACTACTTCAAAGAGGTAGTTACTGGCTCTTTAAAGAGTTCCCTTTAATTTTGCCATTTATGTTGAGGGTTTCTAATGTCGTACTTGAAGATTTACCTAAACAAATGTGATTAAAACAAAGCTATCAGGTAGGAAGTACATATTAAAAGAAAGGAAAAAGGTAAATAGTTATATTTTACAGCTGATGTAGTCAACAACAATTAACCACATTTGAAGGTTTTCTAATATCATGCATGTTTCGACCTAATAATACAATACGAATTACTCCTGCAATTTTTTTGACTACAAAGATGAACGATGATGATTTGCATTTTATTTAGAGAATTTAGGAACAGCGGTTCTAATCTAATCTTTGTAATCGGTTCTGATTTTGGTACTGCCAGTTCAAAGCTAAAAGACCAAAATATTCATTTTAAATCTGATATTTCAGATTGTTTTTAATACATAAAATACAAATAAAATAAGTATAAGGTTTAGTAAGCTTTAGTTTAATAAATATTTTCCCTTTAAAATAAACCCTCTTTAGGTCTTTATGCTTCCCTTTCTGTCAGTTTAAGCTTCTTGAGGGTTCTGATGGATAACAGCTAAACATTTAAAAAGGCCAACTTGACTGAACTTTGCACATTCCAACTTTTCTACATACACTCGAGTTTAACCTTTTGGCACGAAGGCAGGCGGGCAACGGCAAAGAATTATTTTCTTGTGTATAAATCGACAATGAAAGAAGGAGAATGCGGACTTTATGTTTTTAATGACTTTCATGTTTTCTCCTCTACCTCTCTCCAGAGAAGGAATGTCTGTCCACATGTGTCCAAAACATGCAGCAGTCCGACGATCTCTCCCCGCTGGAGATCGTGGAGATGTTTGCCGGCCTCTCCTGCTTCCTCAAGGACTCCAGCGACGTTTCGCAGACGCTGCTGGATGACTTTAGGATGTGCCAGGGTTACGCTTTCCTTTGCGACCTCATGCTCAGGTGCAGCCAAGAGTTCACTGCTTTTCTTTATTCTTCACACATTCGATCAGAAACATTCAAACAAAAATCACAATCTTCTCTGTTTTCAGACTGGAACAGGCTAAAGAGGATGAATCCAAAGACGTGCTGAAGGATCTGGTCAACTTGGTCACGTGTCTGTGCACGTACGGGGTGACTGAGCTCAAACCTGCCGGCCTTACAACTGGGGCTCCCTTCCTGCTACCAGGATTTGTTCTTCCTCAGCCGTCTGGGAAAGGTATGGCACCAAAACCAACAGAGATTTCTAAATAAAAAGTCTCTACTATACTGATTTTATTATGATATCTAAACTTTGAATTTATTAGCACAGATTTTTTGACTCGTTTTGGCCTCATTAATGAACTAATGATACTGCTATATATTTACTCTTTGTCTTCAAATACTCACAACATGATTAATTAGATAATGAGCATCTAAACAATAATTTTTTTCAACTCCCATCTTAGTCACCAGTTATGGAGGCTTTTCAGGATACCTGCTGTTTTTTCTGGATGTAAAATCTCTTTAGAAATGTTCAAAAAAAACAATATTGCACAGTATCGGATTCATTTAAACAGTGTTTCTGTTGTAATCGGTTGTTTCTTATTGAGCAGAGACGGATAAACAGAGTGGACGTGAGAGATTGGGAGAAGCGACGCCATATGGTTCGCTACCTTTAGTGAAGCCGAATTATGAAATTTATGGCAATTTGTTTTGTTTTTTATTTTTCCCTGTTTTTGAAAACCTTGACAATTTATGTGTTTTAGCAAGGCTAACTTGCTGCAGCCTTTAAATGACAGTAAAACTTTTCCTGTCTTTCTGTGTTGTGAGAACACCATGATCCAATGTAATCTTAGTTATTATATAATACAATCAAGTATTCAAATAATTGTAACACAAATTGGTTAACAGTTTTCTGTCTAAAAAACAAGTCAGTGATTTACAGTGTTGACCTCTCTTGGAGCATCACTGTGAGACAGTGAGACGATGGCTATTCTAGTGTTGTTTAATTCGACAGGGGTTCCCCATACTTGGCACGCATGTGGCAAAACTGATCACAGAGGACTTTCTATGTTAAACTAAAGTGAAAAGTAATCACCAGAAGAAGAAGGTTGGTGTGATGGCAGTTTTATCTCAGCTGGTGACCTACCTCTAGAAAGCTGCCACACCAAAACATAAAAACAGAGAGAATACAAAAAAGACTTTCAACAACCTAAATTGTCAGTTAATGAGGCTCATTTTGTTTTTCTGGATTGTACGTAGAATGTAATGATGTGGATTATAAAGCTAAAAAGAGCAGAAGGTTTTCAGTACTTGTGCCATAACCTTGATCTGGGAGAGTTAAGGAGTTGTAGCTCGAGAGCATCTGAGTGCAGTGATGCAATAACGTCTGTCAGTCAGAGGTAACGATGTTCCTTCATCTTTTCTATTCAGCTAACACAAAAGATGTTTTCAAGCTCCAACAGTAGGAGAATTACATGGAGAAAGGTCTTATTGTAGATCCCTCCTGCTCCTATCTACCAGTCTGATCTTAATCTGGGAAGTTACCTCAATGCCCGACTGAACCCAGTAAACTGAGCCTGTTTGACGGACGGCATGCTGCTCGTCACCCTGCTAGAGATGAGCCCCTCTAAGCCCCCTGAATACAAATTACAACCTTCTACCTGTTCATCTTCACTTTCAGTTGTTGAGCGTCGTTCGTCTGTCTGCGCGTTCCACCCTGTTCTACAATCTAGACCCGATGATTCGTCAAGTGTGATGGCCTGTTTTGAGCCCACAGAGAAACATTTATGTTCAGAGGGTTCTGACTGTGGAAAGTCATGATGGTGGTAAAGGGTGTGCAGAGGTCAAAGTTTATGCTGTTATGTTAGATACCAAACATAAAACTAAATACTTTTTAATTTGAAAAGCCGTACAGACCAAATAAAAATGTTTAAAAAAAGCAGACAAATATTACAGTGTAAAATATCTGAGAGCATTTTTTTTTATATAATAATGTTTATATGTAATATGGTAATGTTTGGAATTTGATTGGAGTACTTTCTAGTGCTGGATTAATATGGAAAATAATGATCAGATTACTGAAACATTTTTCCATACCTTACCTTTCACATTGTTTAAAGATTGCACATCCTTTTACCTCTTTCTTATTTTTCTTCATCAATAAGAATCAAGAATTGGTTTATTTATGTAGCGGCAATTTACAACAGATGTCGTCTCAAGGCACTTTACAAGAAAATCAATAAAAATCAAAGATACATCATAAACAAATGTAATCTTAGGATCCCCAGCAGATTGTATCGAATCATTGGGTTGTAGCATTTACTCCTCTGGAATCAGCAGACATAAACAATGGTTTGTGTTGTCGTTGACTTTAATGATCCCTCATACTGAGCATGTATGTAGCGACAGTGGAGAGGAGAAACTCCCCCTAAACAGGAGGAGACCTCCAGCAGAACCAGGCTCAGTACAAGCAGCCGTCTGCCACGACTGACTGGAGGTTTCAAGAGACAGAAAACTAAAATGGATGCTGAGGAAACTGAAAAAAAGAAAAGTTATTAGAAGCAGTTGTAGAGCGTCGCAGGCAGCATCTCAGCCGATGTCCTCAGGTGTAGCTACTATGGAGAGAAGAACACTAAGAGAAAACAAAAGGTTGACAAGGTTGAGATAATGGGAACTAAAGCAGATAGAACTAAAGGAGTAAGTAGCTGGAGCCTGATGACTAAAGGATCTGCCTCCCATTCTACTTAGATCTGCGTGTATATGATGTTTAATTTTTAGAACAAACATTTCTTGTAACTAAACATTGGTCTCGTTCGCAGGTCACACAGTTCGGAACATCCAGGCGTTTTCCGTGCTCCAGAACGCCTTCCTGAGGGCCAAAACAAGCCGCCTGGCCTGCATGCTACTGGACGCCATCGGAAACATCTACGGCGCCGAGCCGGCAAACTACTTCCTCCTGGAGTCCCAGCACACCCTGTCGCAGTTCGCAGAGCGCGTGGCCAAACTCCCCGAGGCCCAGGTCAAGTACTTCGAACTCCTGGAGTTTGTGGTGTTCAGCCTGAACTACGTACCCTGTAAGGAGCTCTTCAGCGTCTGCGTGCTGCTGAAGTCGAGCACGTCACTCTCCTGCAGCATCACCGCCGTGAGAACACTGCTGAAGCTGGCCAGGCACGACCCGGTTTTCAGTGACGTGTTGCGCGAGGTCGGCCTCCTGGAGGTCCTGGTCAACCTGCTGCACAAATACGCTGCCTTGCTCAAGGAACCAGCTTCGCAACAAAATGACCAAGGTGAGGATTCATCTACAGTCGTTATGTAGTTTTGTGTGTTCTCTGTTTGATCCAGTGAGCCCACAAATGTCAAGGAAAGTTAATGAAAACATTATTATGATTATTACAATAACGTTTATTGTATTTACAAATAGGACTAGTTTATTTATTTATTTAAGATTTGAAAGAGGTTTATAGTGTTGATCTGCTTTTATTTGATTCAAAGATTAAACTCAACTAACAAAAAATGAGAAAAAAAGCTTATTCCATTATCATGTAAATTTAAAAGATTGCTTTAATTGGAGGCAATTTCTGAATGTTAAATTTGTAGTTAAAAAATCTGAAGTAGAAAAGAAAAATGTTTACAAAGTAACATTCCCCACTAATTATAGTATTTATAAGTCAGCTGGTTCCCTAAATAAACTATGAATAGTAACAGTAGTTTTTCAAATAGATAAATAGTAAAGGACCTATCCTGAAGGAAGTGCTGAAGATTTCATGTTTTTATTGGACTGTTGTTTAAATGTTGTCTTGTTTTGTCACCCCCTCTTTCCTTGCAGTATGCCAGCCGACGTCTCCTTTTTCTATTTAGTTATAAACACCTGATTTCTGTTTTCGAGTCATTGTGATTAACATACATTTTTTGTAAAAACATCATCGTTCTCTGTCGCTTTTTAGCTTGAAGCTGTCTCCAGGTCTTTATCATGTTTCTTTCTGCACTCAGCTGACTGCAGGAACAACCCGGTGGTGGACGAGCAGAAGCAGTTGGCCTGGCTGGTGATGGAGACTCTTACTGTGCTGCTGCAGGGCTCCAACACCACCAGCACCAACGCAGGTAAACACACATGCGGCGTGCTTTCAGTCTCGCTCAAAAAGCTTTTCAGCTACACAATAAAAGGTGCAGAACTGCAGTTTAGTGCGTGGTGAACATTTTCTGACTTTTAGCGGGTTATTGAGGTTCAGCGTCAGGAATGCAGAGGCTCCTCTGGGCTTGACATATGTGGAATATGGGTTTAATATGGGCCATCCATCAGTACATCTGTCCGTCCGCCTGTCCATCCATCCATCCATCCATTTGTTCATGTCCATCCATTCATCAATCAAACAAACAAACTATCAATTAATTTATCAATAAATCCATCCATCCATTCATATCTTGTCCATCCATCTGTCTGCTCGCTGATCCATTTATTCATCCATCATTCCATCCCTCTGTTAGTTTGTATCCATTCATACATCCATCATTTTGTGTTTTTCCATCATCCATCTGTTTGTTTCCAACCATCCATCTGTTAATTCGCTTATTTATACATACATCCATCCATCCATCCAAGTCTTTTTGTCCATCCAACCATCCATCCGTTAATCCATCTGTATAAATGTGAGTGTATAAAAGAATTTCACTGCTAACCTTCAAATTATTCTTTTGGTTGTTTCTGAGGGACACACACCTAAAACCGCTAACTGTTACGTTTAACTAAACTCCCGTTTATTTATAGCCACAAATGTGTCAGAATATCGGGATTATTCTACCAGACCAGGACCCTCTTAGCTTTAGGCTCACAACATCCAAACAGACACTGAAAACTTGTGTTGACAAAATTACTCTTCTAAATAAATCAATCTGAAGATCTAGTTTCCCTCAGAGCTCTTGTGTTGGCTAGCCTCTGTGTGCGTGCGTGCGTCCGTGTGACTCGGTCAGCTGGAGGAACTTGGTGAGTCACCAAAACAACCACCCAGCCGCTCAGCTCTCTTTGAACCCGATGATGACTGTTTTGGATGTTAGAAGAACGCGTGACGTGGGAGATATTTGCAGATCTTCACTCTAATTACATTTCCATTTCGCACCTGGAGCTGTTTGCTGCCACTCTGACACAGAGAGAATGTTTCTACAAAAATAGTAAACAAGATGTTATTATATATAATCTGAAATAAAATTGTTAGGAAAATGTATTTTGATTATAAATACATAGAATCCAACTATTATAGTTTAAAAGACATTAATTCTAAAGCTGTGTTTAATGATATTGTTCCTCAAGTTGTTGTAATTTCTGCAACTCTGTCTTTTTTTTTTTTTTTTTTTTTTTTAGTCAATTGCTTTGCAGCTTTGATCTAAAGACAAATTGAGCTAAACTTTTTTTGTTGTGCTTTGAAATTAGCAGTGAATCTTTAATATCTTCGTGTAACAACCTTACAGCTGCTAAAACTACAAAAAAAGAAAAAGATTTCTGCATTTTTGTTTTCTTCCACCAACGAACTGAGATTATTTCTCAATTTCTTTCCTCCCCTCAGCTCTGTTCCGAGAGTTCGGCGGCGCTCGCTGCGTCCACAACATCGTGAAGTACCGGCAGTGTCGGGAACACGCCCTGCTCATCATCCAGCAGCTTGTCTTATCGCCCAGTGGCGACGACGACATGGGAACGCTGCTGGGCCTCATGCACTCGGCCCCGTCCAGTGAGCTCCAGCTGAAGACCGACATACTGAGGGTAACGACATGAACGCAAACTCGCTCTTCAGTACAAAACTGTAATGCGCTTTAAATTAAAATATATTTTCACCTTTAGACCATTAATATGGTATGTTGCAGCAGACAGTGATTATAAAGACACACAATTATAAGTGGATATGTTCCCATCCATACATAAAAAAATTTCGTTATAAACAGCAACGTTCGTAATATCTTCCTTAAAGCCAAAATCCAGGATTTTGGGTTTAATGAAAAAGACTTAAGGAATCAAGGAATTTTTGTTTGTCATCACATCACATGTGGTGCATGAGGTGGGACGAAATTCTAATCCCCCGGTCCAGTTTACACCCCCCGATAGCAGTTTTAAATAATATAATAAATATAAGAACTATGCAAGAATAGGATTTTACCACACAGAATCTACAATATGGACACAGAATCTACAATATGGGACTTCGGACATAGCAGCAATGAAAATTCGGAGTGCAAATAATATAATAAAATATAAAGAACTATACGAGAAATAGTATTTAACTACACAGAATCTACAATATGGACATAGAATCTAGAAGGGAGAAGGGAAACACATTTGCTGAATAATTTTTGTGATATACCAAAGGTTTTCTAGTAAGACCTCTTTATTACAGCCGTGCATAACGTCAAGGTCAGACAACTCTGTACAGCCTGTTGGACTTTTTTTTTTTTTTTTGCTGCATTTAAAAAACTGCATGGGTATTGTGTCTACTAGGATTTACTACACCTGGTAAGAAAAAAACGTAGTAAAGCCTTGATGATGTCGTCACGCCTTCTGGAGGTTTCAATAGGTCAATTGTGGGGAAAAAAGATGACAAATTTTGTCTAAATGTCTGTGCAGCTCACAGAATATTCACAGTATGTGACAGAATAAGTGATAGAATTTTAGCTGACAGGCCACTCGGCAAGGAAGAAGCCATCACTCCAAAACAAACAAGTTACATTTTTGCGCATATCTTATTAGCAAAGGCGTCATTTTTGCAAATCTGTGCTGTAATCTGATTAATCTAAGCTGAAGCATTTGACCAATAAGGGGCAAGAAAACCAGGACATCACGATAAAACAATAATTCCTGCTAATACTTAAGCAACATGCAAAGATATCATCCAGGAAGTTAAAATTTAGAGACAAACAGGTATATAGAAATCGCTTATGGACAAAAAAAAAATAGTGAATAGAAATAATTGTATTTCTAATATTATTAAAATTTTAACTGACCTATTCTAATTTGATTTTTTAAAAGGAAGAAAAATATGGCGTTTCATTTAGTTCTTGTTGACATCTGGTCTGTTTTTAACCTTTTTATTAGGATGTTACTGTAATATAATTATTATTGAGCCAAAAAGAATTTCACCAAAATAAAGTCGGCACCTAAAAATCCCGGACAGAAAAGCATAGTAAGCACATGGAGAAGTGAAAGTGAGTGAATTTAAAAATCAATATGCATCTGTAGTGCTTCACACAGTAATTGCTTCAAAGCAGAGTCGGACAGAGTCCGGTGCACATAAAAGCCGGAGCCGTGCACACATTTTTACACACCCACAGGACGAGGGGCCGGCTCACTTTTCTCAGGCATTATTGCATTTTTAAATTCCTTCCTCTCCAGATGATGTAAATCTCACGCCTTCCAGCTGCTTCGCCTGGATTAACTTGTCAGCTATTTTACTTCAATTTCACTAATCGTGGATTTTAATTATCACCATAAAAGAAACTGCAGAGAGCCCACAATCCTTTTTGACCTGCTTGAAATTTGCTTTATTGGAGTTTGTTAACACCCTTATAAGAATTAGTATAAATATTTGGCTTAGCCATGTGAAAGACCTCATTTCAATTTTACAAGTGAGAGAAATTTATCAGGGGTTTGTTGCGTTAATCTATCAACATTTCCACATCGCTGGTAAAATGAAAACCCCACACTGTAACAATAAGTGCACAGCTGCAGCCTGCTGGTGATTTCCCAGCGTGAAGTAAGAGGAGGATGTCTCCAGTATCCTGTGAATGGTTCAATAAAACTTTGTGCTGATGCTAGGAGTACTTTGTGACTTCTAGCACTTCTCCTGATTTGTCATAGGTGCCTGCTATCTCTGTTACTCTGGCTTTAGTGGACATTCATTTCCTGGTTTCCATAGACGATGGGAAGCGTAACCGGTTTCACGTTCTATTTCAGCCACCAGCCGTAGAATTGTCCTGCCGAGATGGATCGTTCTTTTCGACTGCATTTTTAAGATTAAAGTGCAGAGAGTAAAATGTTGCGATCTATCATCCGCCCCTAGACTGACTTTGCAAATTGTCAGTCACCAAATTCAATTCCGTTTATTTATTTAGCTCCAATTGGCAACACAATTTATTTCAATGCACTTTGTACAAATGTAAAGTTAATTCAGTCCAATCATATATACATTAGAAATTATCTTAGTTGGTAAACGAGTCAATCAAATTAGCGTATCCAGAATTTCAGCATGGCGGTACAGAAGAAGATTACCTGCGTTGTGTCGTTGACTTTACAGCAATCCGTCATGTTGAATATGCATCTAGCGACTGTGGAGAGGGAAAAACTTCCCTTTAACCGGAAGAAACCACCAACAGAACCAGAACCTGGCTCAAACCAACTTTCTAAACCTTTCCTGTAGTTGCTGCTTCATCTAGAAGTAATTAAAACCTTGTGTGCCACAACCCAAAGGTCCCTTCTCTCTTATATAGAGAATGTGTTCACATATATATTCTTTGTCCATTCACTGACGGCATACGTACAGCAACCATGACCCAGATCCTTTGTGTATTTTTTAAAATATACAAAATATTTTCTTTACAAAGAAATAAAGCAAAACTGTCCCTTAAGAATATCTCTTCAATGTTTAGGTTGCAAAAATATACCATTGCTTAGTTTATTGTTTAGCAGCTAGAATAACAAGTATAAAGGTTTGTGCCAGTACTTTGAACTAGATGATTTTGGCCCACAAGAATGAATAAAGCATTTCTTTCGTATCTGCCCCCCCCCCCCCCCCCCCCC
>JAVLVB010000547.1:255078-267297 GCA_032876305.1 Orestias chungarensis | reverse complement strand
AGCCATGCGCTACGAGCCGGCTAACTCGCACTTCTTCCGCACCGAGATCCAGTATGAGAAGCTGGCCGATGCTGTGAGGTACCCCGAACATTTTCCTTCTAGACCAGTCTGCCTGCATGTATGAAGCATCTGCTGCCTAAACTGATGCTTTACCCTGATTCCTTCTCTGAGTGATTATTCAAAAAAGAGGAAGTTATTGTTAGAACTTGGGATGCTTTTTTGGAGCTTTATTTGCTCTGCACCTCCCTGATTTATTACATATTTTTACTATCCCCAGTTACGCTTAAGTGCATTATTTGTGTCATTTAAATCCATAAATTTTCAATGTCGTGTTTATTTTTTTGGTTAAACCATTTCTGGCAAATTGTTATTGACTTCAAAAACAAAAATGAAAAAAGGGTTTGAGGTGCGCCGTCAGTAACATTTACAGTCCATTCAGAAACATAAAGGAGTATATTTGATTCTACTGATAGTTTTAGCGGATTAAGACGATACTCCATTGCACTCAGTGATTTCTATATATATTTTTTGACATTTTATTAAAAAACACACCTGAAATTACAGTAATTATTAATCAATGATATATCGCCATTACGATTTTTACCAGCCAGTGTTAGTCACTCTTTAATGTGTCGGTCTGCTGAAAGTAAAACTGGGCAGATGTTACAATAATTGTTTATCATTTTAAAATTGTACCATGATATTTTGTGTTATGATTGTGATAACCGTAAAAGTTATGATGACAAACACAAAAGTGATTTTCATCACTAAACTGAACTCAGTAAATGAATTTCATGAAAGTTTTGGAATGTATTATTACGCTTAATTGAACAAACTGTGTGTAAAGTAGAAAAAACTAACAATTTAAGAATATCTTTGAGTTGGTAAAATTAACTCATAAATTAAATCACTATTCTCATCATGACAATACATTTGTCACTATACTGATGAGGCGTTTTCTCCTCCTTTTTTTTTTGCCATTTTTCCAATTTTTTTGAGAGTTTGGTCATGTGACCGTGATAGTTGGATGAGGCCGCGCAGGATTCAGACTTACTTAACTGAAGCAAGGAAGCAGAGCAGGGGGTGTGGTTGCTGTGTTCATGTATGATTTGTTTAATGATTGGAAAATAGATAAATATGATTAGTGAATGTCAGTAATTGATCAAAGCGATGGTAATATTTTCAGATATCTAAATTGAATTTATGCGAGATCAGCATATTTTGAAGATGGAGAAGGCCTAGGTGGTTTTAATTTCCCCTCTAAAGAACAATTATGTTTATTCTGTTGTATTCTATTCTATATCTCTTCGTAATTTCAATTAAACTTTCTAAACTTAAGTGTGTCACGCTTGCTTACATATTTTATGGTTGTAATACTACAAACACAATAATTAATCAGATCTGTTTGAAGTAACCATCCAAACCAATTATTTGCTATAATATTTTTTTAGTTCTTTAAAATATAAGTCTTTCTTTTAAGGACTCCACCTTCATTAATCACAATTTATTTTTGCTTCCGTCCACCAGGCTGCTTGGTTGTTTCTCCGACACGAAGAAGCTGGGCCCTACAGGAGTGTTCCCCTCCAACGCTCAGCCTTTCCAGAAGCTGCTGGAGGATGAGGCTTCAACGGGAGGCTGTGCTGGAGACAGCGTCTGTCCTACGCTCAAACACTGCAGCAAGCTCTTCATATACCTGTACAAGATGGCCACGGACTCTTTCGACAGGTGGGAGAACTATAAAGCACTCGACTGTGGGCAAAAAGCATTAAATAGGCCGGTAAACTATTTATTAACCTGGATGCTGGGAAAGGACACATTAGTGAAAGCTTAATCCAAATGTAGCCTAAAGTTGGGTAATTAAGCTACACACGTACAATATCAGCATGAATCAAATAGACTGGTATTACTTTTGTAGTGTGGACTGTTAGAAAAAGGCTTAATTAAACGAGAAACACTGATCCAAATGGATTGTTAGTTAATGGGTTACATAAATATTAAACCGTCTTCTCATCTCAAAGAAAGAAGGTTCAACAGTGTTCGAGTGCTGTGTTCGTGTTTTGGCTAATATCGGATCTCGTCATTGGATCAGAACGCTCTTAGTTTTAGGATTATCTTAAGACCCATCCAGATAATTGGCATGTCCTTAAGATTTTTGGAGGGTTCAGATCGGGACAAACATCGGTCATATTAATCCTGCCTTGTGAACCGGGCATAAGATAGTTATCTGATAAGATCTCTTTAGGGGTTGAACAACAAGATTAGTAGCATTGTTTGCATTGAACACCGAAATTATTTTAAATCAAAATACCCAAAATCTTACATTCTGGTTTAGAGAATCACCTTGATATTGTAATAAAATAGCCAGAAAATATCCTCTGCAGAAATTAGAAGACTTGAAAACAATAAACAGGTCATCTCATAGTCTCCTAAAACGTTTTTTGTATGGTTTCTTGGTAAGTGAATGAGGAGCCTTTTGGGTTCTTTATTATTGAAGAGAAATGCAGAAAGCCTTTGTGCTAACACACTACAACATTACATTCAAAGCCCTTCCCAATGGATCAAATCACCGGTACCTGTTTTCCTTCCAATTAAACCCAAATAGGAATCAACTGACACAACGACGTTTGTATGTCGTCACAGAAGCATTAAAGTCACTGGGATTAGGTCGTGTTTCCGAAGTATGGGTCTGATGATGTTTGTCTTTTGCACCACTGACTAAAATCATAAAATCACAGATTTGGTTGATTGTTCAAAGTAATCACACAGCACTCGCTGCTTCCACTGAAGTAACTCAATTTAATTTTAACCCAAATCATATTGTTTTTAGAATTTAGAATAGAAGTCTGAGTAATTTAAAAAAATATTCTAATTGCATCAAATTTAATGGAATCAAGTTTTTATTAAGTATGGTAAAATGATATTCTCTCAATCAGTTCGTTAGCCAACTGCTATGAGTCTGCAGAGCTTTTTGCTCGAGTGTTCAGAACTAATTCTCGTCAGACGGAAAATATTCAAACCAACTTACATCGGTAAAGTTACCTTAAGCAGCAAGGCGCTGCAGATAAAGAGAAAGTAGAACGCAGACGTCTACAACCTGCAACAAGTGGCTGACCTTCAAAAATGACTTTATGATTTTGGCTAAAACCTTTTAGGAGCCTTTTAATATAATTTTCCCAAAAACTTCAACATGAATCCATCAACTTTTTGAAAAACATTAATATTTTCCTTTATTTTAAAACCCAAAATCGTAATTGTGCTCAGATAAAATCTCGCTCGGCGCTTTCAAAATTAAAATGGAGTTGATGTTGATGTTCATCGAAAATAATAAACTGATTGTTTTTCTGAAAGGTCATGACATTTTTTGCAACTCTTATTTTGCAGAAAAATGGTTGTTTTTGAATGTGAAGTTTGCAGACCGCTGGTATAAATTAAAAAAGGAAATAAAAAAAAAAGAATGACCTTCCTACACAGTTCATTTCTGATATATATCAGACTGTTTATGTCGCATTTTATGCAACAGTTTTAGCCATTTTAGACCTGCATCCAAATTCTGTCGCAGAAGAAATCAGACGTGGTAGCGCTGGCTCTTGCTTTTAAAAAAAAAGGGTCTTTCATTAAGTTTTTTCATATCTTGTGACGAAAAAGTTAACTCTAATTGCTTAAAAACGTAGAAATCTGTCCTTTGAGGTCATAAGCTCTTCACTCAGAGATCCTATTGTAGGTACATCTAAGTAGTGATGTAAACAAGGTGAGCATCAAGACCAGCACTTTGAATGTAGCCAAAGCTCAGGACTTTTTATATCAATTACCAGATGCTTAATTGATGCTGTGCGAAAGCAACAAAAATAAAAGCAGAAACCATGTTTGCACATGTGTTCATTCTACCTTTGAAGCCGAACGTCCTTCCTGCCATTTCAACGCCTACATATTTATCCGCGAGCAGATCTGAGCGCATGGTCCTTCCGCCGGTTTTCCCTGTAGGCTTTCCACTAACAACTTCTCTCCTCCTTTTCTTCTCTTTCTCTCTTTTCTTCCTCTTAAAATCTGCCGCTGACTGGCTGATCATCCTCGGCCTGGACTGCCTGCACGGCTGCACATAACTGTGTGTGCGGACGCATGAATGAATCTGTGCTCCTCTGTGTGTGTCACCTGTTTCTTTGTTTGCGGGCGTGTGCCGTCATGCAGTCGTGCAGAGCAGATGCCTCCCTGCCTGACTCATGAAACCTCTCTGCCCTCCCCGTGGGGCACGCCTGCACTCGCCAGAAAGAGGTAGCTACAGCTTTCTGCCTTCTTCCTCTTTCCCACTTCCTCTCCATTTCCCTTCCTGTTGATGTGAACTAGGAAAGCAATGGCTGTTCAGACCTTTAACACCTGCAGCATAGCTGAAATTCTTAGTCTTATTCTTCACCTGTCAAACAGAAAATTATCAGGTACTGCTTCCACTAAATGTATATTATACCATGAAAATAGCTTAATTAGTTAATGAATAAGTATATTTAGACCGTATCTTTTATAATTATTTCTATTTTCTGAACTGGATGAAGATCTTTGTTCTTTTGATAACTGGTTTTGTGTTTTATTGTTATAAGAAACTCTCACATCTCTTTATAGTATTACTATAATCATTATTACAAAAGTTTACATTTTAATTCAGTTTCAGAAAGATCCAACACCAATAAATACTTTAATTTACTCACATTCTGAAATTTGTGTTGTGATTGTAGTTTGAATATGAGTAAAACAGAAACCTGTTTGTATCTAAATAGGAAAGAGAACAGACCAGGAGGACTGATGGGGGGAAATTTCCTTGTATATAATATAATCATATGAACAGAGAAAGGCCGCAGCCTGAAGCGTCTGGATATCTCCTCCAGGAATTTAAGCAATGTTTAAGTAAGAATAACTATGTCGGATTAATCGATATACGTTGCAAAGGAGAAACTTTGCCCAAAAGTCAAACGTATAACAGTTTCTAGGATCTCGAGTTATCATAACATCATACTGAAGCCTAAAGAATGACTCATTAATAGACATGAGATTATATGAATAAAGTTATGTTTAATATGTTAGTTAGCCTATCTGTTTTCCAAAGCCACAAAAAACTTTTTTCATCTGGGCTTTGTTTTAATTTTTTCCAAATATAGTGATTTGTTTGCAAGTAAACTCTTAATTCAGATTAGTCTCTTACATATTCTCTCTCATTATTGTAGCATTAAAAACGTATGTGATCTAATATGACCTCACCTAAAAACACCTAAACAGTGTTTTTTTTTTTCTTTTTCGGATGAGCAGATAATCGACACATTAAAAAATAAGTAAACAAATTTGCTTCCGTGCTCATTTTCCAGCTGCTCCAGAGCTTTTTTGCTGATTTCTGCCGCTTCCCCTCGCAGGGATTTGCTCCTCTGTAATTTTCACCAACGACATCAGAGCCCCGCAGATCTGCTGCTTTCCAACTCCGAGTCAAGAGTTTGGTGTGAGAACTGCTGACTCGTGTTTTGTAAAGCTCCAGTCTAGTTGTTAAAAACCTATTCCAGGCAGTCGGAGGATAATTAAAATGCTCCGGTTAATTTTTCCAAGCGTGACGCCTAAATGCAAGTTTGTTGAAGAAACCAGAAACTGTTTAACGCTTTACTTTTTAAAAATGATGTCATACACATGCAAAGTTTTGTGTATTTTATTCATATTTCATGTGAATGACCTTTAGGTCGGTCAGTCTGGATGGACTGTTAAGTTTTCAAGTACTTTACTTGAACTAGGCCGTTCCGTTTCCTTCTAGTTTAGCTCCGACTACATTGAGGTTCGTTCACCTGCTCTCCATCTTCTGCTGCCTCTCCTCTTCCTCATCCTTTCCTCTGATCAGCTTCCTTGCCTCTTAAAACTCTTCTTTGGAAAACCATTCCCACAGCTTGATGCTGCCAAACACCATTTCGACTGAATAGATGGTGTTTTTAGAACGGTGCGCAGCTTTGGTATTTTTCCTCACAAATCCTCCTGCCCAACATTTCCTGTCTCTCCTTCAGGACTTCCTTTGAATTGCGCAACGTAGTTTCCCAGTAAAGGCCACCAGTGCGAAAACGGAGAAAGCAGAAATGTTCTAGATGTTGATCAGATCTTACGAGCCTTAAATCGAGGTTAAGTAGTTATGCTCAGAAGCAGGTCAAATATTTAATTTTGACTTAATAACTCTCTTTGTTCCCAGGCAAGGTTACTACGGCACGTCGGGCCCTTCCGCCCCGGTCAAAGCCCTGGCGGGCCTCAAGCTACACTTGGTGAACGCCTCGCACCCCGCTTCCTTCTCGTCCTCATCCGACATGGTGGTCATCCACCCGGGCGCCGTTTTGGCCATGTTGGATCTGCTGCCCTCCGTCTCATCTGAGAGTCAACCCGAGGTGAGAACACTGACATCACTAGATCCGGTTTTCTCGGCTCCTAACATTCACCCCCCGACCTCCTCCTCCTCCCCCAGCACGCCCTCGACCTGCAGCTCGCCGTTGCCAACATCCTCCAGCTCCTGGTGAACAGTGAGAGGAACCAGCAGGTCCTGTGTGAGGCCTGTCTTCACCAGCGGCTGCTGCTGCGATGCAGTCAGGCCCTCGGCGATGAAGACCACCCGCTGCATCCTCCTCTGCAGAGGATGTTCGAGAGGCTGGCCTCGCAGGCGCTGCAGCCAATCGCTCTCAGGTACCGGCGCCGCCTTCTGGACTTGATTACACAGGTTCCGCTTTTATTATTTTGCTAAAAAGAACTGCTGCTTGGGAGCGGAGAGGAATAACAAAACACTATATTTGACATAATGTGGTAAAAAGATGTCCCGTTTGGCTGGAATCAGGGGTTCTGACCGATCTGATGAGGAGGGATGGATTTGCGGGCAGAACGGAGCGATTCTCATTTCCTCCTCACGATTAAACGACGCAAGCGGTCGTGGTTCAGAGATGAGGGGAAGTTATTCCATGTGGATGTTTTTAAATGCAAATGCGGCTCGTCTGGTGAATTTCTCCAGCTTTAATGACGCTGGGAGGGAATAAACACATTTGCATATGTCTTTCTGCCTAGTTAGGGTTTCTGCTTTGAATAAAGCTGCAGTCTTCAACTCTGACACAAATATTGCTCTGAAACTGTCTTCTGTTCTCAACTCTAACCATCACTGACGCGTCACCTGGGTGCCTGTCAGTCTAAAACCTCTGTAATAGAAAGATGTTGTTGGAGTAGTTTCAAGATTATCCCCTGATTCAATAATTCAACACTTCTGGGCCTGTTTGTTGTTTTGGTTGAACGACAAATTCAATGGGCTAAATGTAAGTTTTTTCCCTGCAGATATGTAAACCATCATGGTTAAAAAGCGTACTAAGGATGTTAACCTGTTTTTATTTACACACTTAACTATATTTGGAAATAAAATCGGTCTGATTTTAAGATTAGTTTAAACTCTTGTCAATATTTTCAAAGCAGGAAGGTTTTATTAGAAAGATATTTTAAAACGGAAGTTTCCAAACCTTGAGGCGTCTTACATAAATGCGTGACTTTTAGCACAGATCATAAAGCTACAATGTTTTTTATTTGTTTATAGAGAGAGGGTATGTTATTTAATTTAATTTAATGGTTTCAGTGTACATAAATTACAATGATAATTTCTTTTCTACAGTCCTTATTTTACATTTACATAAATTGAAATAGTTTTGTGACCATATATACAACCTGATGCTATAAGTTTAATCTTATATTTTGCTTCTGCTCAGCTAAATGCAATCTCTTGATGATGATAATGAACAATTGTTGACAGAATAAACATGGCTCCCTCTTTAAAGATGAAACAAAAAACTTTTACAATCCAGTTTGGTGGGAACCTAATTAAATCCTGCTTAACTGTCCCCACTGCCTTGTCCTGATAGTGTAACCTAACCTAAAGCTTTATCTGAATAAACCCCCCAATTTATTTCTACTTGATGTAAAGCCCAATATTTGGAAACATTTACCACTTTTTACCTATAAACCCCAACAATGTATTTAAACTATAATAGTTTACTTTTATACATGGATGCAGTAACAATAAAAATACTAAATCTTATTTCTTCTATAAAAAAAATTTTTTTCTCCTTTCAGGGAATTTTTACGTCTGGCAAACCCTCTGAACTGCGGCGCCTGGGACAAGAAGCTCCTGAAGCAGTACCGGGTCCACAAGCCCAGCTCCCTGGGCTACGACGCAGAGATGAGAAGTACGCTTCTTTCTCTAACTCCCTCAATATCTCCCAGTATCCATGTTCAACTTTAGAGTCGAACATGGATACAAAATGTTTCATTTCTCAGTTGCTGCCCTGAGCTGTTTATTAATTACAATTTAGATTTTTTATGCAATTTTAACAAACTGTTGATGGTGTTTCGTAACCACACTGATAAAAGCTGATAGTCAGTCAAAAATCTCTCAGTTTAAATAAAGATCTGCTTAATTCTCGACGCGAATGGTTTGGTTCGTTTCCTGCTAACAGCTGGTAGTGTTTGTAATTTTGTGGGCGCCTCAGCAGGTCCTAATTGCTTATTGTTCCTCCTCCCAGCTGATAATAGATATTAAGTCCCCACTAATTACTGCTGCCTGCAAACAGCCTCTGGTTGAGCACATTCTGTCGTTTGGTTTATTAGCTCGTATAAGTCTTCCCCGGCTGTTTATTTTGTCCGTGTCACAACTGCTGATGCTTTATAAATAATGTATTTTGTTGTCAGTCGAAGGTGAAATATTGAACCTTTGTGCTGGAGCCGGTTCTGGGCCCTTTGGGACGATAAATACCGTTGGATGATTTAGAGCTGCGTGCTCAAGGAGCTGCTAACTACATCCTTGCTCATGTAGTTTTGAAGTGGACAGCTTTTTAGCGGGAATGTTGACACCTAGCATTCATCGTCTGTCTGCTGTCGTATCATGAAAAATAAGGTCAGTTTAGTTTTTGTTGAATGTTTTATACCGCTAAGTTTCTCACTCCTTTCTGGTAGCCTTTAGACGTGTGTCTTCACATGACGCCCAACGACCCACAAGAACATGCAACACTTTATGTCCACTACTGAACCAATGCAGATAGAAGTGTCCATTAATTCCTTTAGTTGTATTTAGGTTTGCCAAATCGGTGCAGGTAAAAATTTGTCCCAATCCTGTCTGATAAGGATTTTTTTGCACTCTAAGGCTCGTAAAAGTTTGGGACAGGCTATGTTGTTCTCTAGAGCATTCCCATACCAAGCTGGACTCTTGCTAGGCAGGCGGTTGTAAAGCCATCAGACCATTGCGACGGCAAACGTGACACACTGGTACGTCTCGTTATGTGTTTCCGTCCGTCCAGTTGATTAACTGTGACGTGTGACCTTAGTAGCTCCGTTCTAACCGTACATTAGCACTGAACAATAGAACCTTAGCTTAATATTTAAAATGGTTCTGACGGCTTATAGGGGCTACTTCAATAATGTATATTAATATAGTAGCCAAACTAACTTTAGTTCTTGATAAATGTGTAAATGCCTCTTAATTAGGAACCTCACATACAAAAAAAAACAACAAATTTTTAAACTATAAGTCTGAAATGACACTTTGCTGTTCCTCATGGCTCTCCAGACTGCATGACCATGTCCACGGAGGGCTTCGGGCCCGACAGCGTCTTTACCACGCCGGCCGACGACAACGGCCCGTACCGCATCAGCCGCAGCCTGGTGCGCTCGGCCGAGGACAGCACCGTGCCGCTGACCCGGGTCAAGTGCCTGGTGTCCATGACAACCCCCCACGACATCCGGCTGCACGGTTCGGCCGTCACCCCGGCGTTTGTGGAGTTCGACACTTCACTGGAGGGCTTTGGGTCAGTCTGCATGATCTTTAACTGATCTTTTTATCCTCTAATGGAACATTAATAATGCTAGTCAGTTTTTGTTTGATACTAAATTGCAGGTTGATCAACAATCTTCTTCTGATATTAGATTTTTTCACCCCCTTTTTTTCGTCAATTTCATCCAAACGGATTAAGTTTAGCCATGTAATTATAAGGTTTCACCATAGTTAATTTGATTTAAGTTGGAATTATTTGAGGTTCTTCTAACAACTCCTGATTTGCATTTTAATAAGGACTCCCTCGCTGCACCAGATGGTGTCCGTTCTCGCTTTAAATCCCTTTACGGATGAGTTTTTCCTTACCGGTTGACACACGCCTCAGGGTGCCATGTTATTTCTCCCTCTTCCCGGCAGATGCATCTGTCTCAGCAGGAGACCGTCATCCAGCGACAGTGGTGGAGCCCCTCATACAAATAGGCTCATTTTCTGCCTTTTTATGTCGTGTCGACAACCTTTTGCTGCTCCGCTCTGTTGCTGCTGACAGACCTTACGCCAAACACACACACTCCCCACACTGAATGTTAGTGGAAACGATGTTCTTTGGTGCAGCACATGATTATTGGTGAGTTTAGTGGGTGGGGATATGCAATTTAGGGGAAGATGTGGACAAATGTATTGTATAGAATACGGGTAAATATTGGCTGTTGTTGCAAACCAGCAATATTAATATGGGATATCAATGTAGTCCCAAATTCTATGTTTGTTTATAAATTAGATCTTTGATGGGAAGGCATATTCTCATGATAGAATTTAATTTGTCATCCATCCATGCATGTCCATATTTTCGTAGCTCATTTGAATTCTGATCACTAAAAATGGAGACAGCAAAATTAAAAATAATAATTAGCTAAATAAGGTCTTATGTATCAAACATACTATTTTGTTTTTTGTTTATTTTAGCCAATTGTAATGTCAAACAAGGTTTGCTCAAAACCGGATGAAAATTGGATGTAGACAAAGATGGTTTGTTATTGTTCCTCAGGAAAGTTCATTTTGCATCAAGCAGACGACAACCTCTCTCTACAGACGGCAAATCGAATACCACAAAAAATTGTCATCAGACAAATTCAGCTTTCATTGGCTGTTTTGATCATGTTAGATTTGAACAAAGTCACTGAATGACCTAAAATTTTACAATTGGCACTGTTAATTTTTTATGAAAGCACCAGTAGTCTATTTCTCCAGGTGTCAGATGCTAATGTTCATCTATTTAAGATCTTACCTTTTGCACTACTTTAACATTGCCTCCCCTGTTTCTTTAAAACACTGTAGCTTTAATTCATTTTCAATTCAAAGAAAAATCCAAGTTAAATGTGCTTTAACTGAGAGCCAAAATCAAATTCCTTGCATGACTGCACAAGCCTGAAAGCTCATTTTGCAAATCAGATATTGGTTCCTAAAGGTAGCAAGTGAGTGAAAAACCATTCTGGCACATTCTTCAGAGGAAGTAAATAGTTTTTTTCAAAGAAAGGCTCCTTAAACCCGATCAAATGGCCTAAACAGCTTGGCTACCTCATTTTGATTTAGTTGCGCACCTCCTTATCCTGTTTCTAAATTCTTGTTTCCAGTCCAGAGATTGAAGTTGCTGCGTTATTAGGATTCAGGTGAGAGGGTTTAGGCTCTTCATCCGGATGTCTCATAATCACTTCCATCGTCATGTCATTTGGTGGTGATTCAAGAGTTGACTTCGATTTTGTGAAGTAGGCTTTATATCCATTGAGACGGAGTGCTGAGCTGAGCTGGTGAGGACATTTCTGAGCTCCTAAATATTTCAAATCTTTTGAGGTTTAGTTGAAGCAGCTTAAACCTCGTTCACATTCAAGAATCACTTTACATAGCTGGAATCGTTTGTAAAGTCTGATTAAACGGCCCCAAACAGAATACACTGTCAGGTTCACGCAGCTATTTATTATTTTAGCGTCGACAGCGCTCCAGATAATCCAGATCAAACAGGAGCTTCGGCTGCGCTCAACTGTCGGATTTGGGAAACCCCGCCGCGATCACACGGCGCGATTGCGCTTCTCTCGGCTTTGCTCGCTCCTCTCTTTAACTCCGGACTCGTTGTGGCAACCTTGAAACAGAACATGGTGGTTTCTCTGTGAAGACGGAGAGGGAGGCAGTGGCCCACTTTCAGCTTGCTGAAAAACACAGGAGGAAACCCACTCACACTCGCACGGCCCCTCCTTTCGCTCCCATCTGTCGACATGAAATATTGATGCTGCTGCTGCTAGGAATTACATGCACTGTCCTCGCTAACACACACACACACACACACACACACACACACACACACACACACACACACACACACACACACACACACACACACACACACACACACACACACACACACACACACA
>JAVLVB010000547.1:241222-254978 GCA_032876305.1 Orestias chungarensis | reverse complement strand
TCGATTTTTTGTTAATTTCTTTGTTTTTGCATAATGTCGGGGAGGTGACGAGCAGCGAGGAGCAAAATGATGCCTGTGGCTTCGTTTTTATGGCTACCTTTTAAATGCAGCCAGAGCAGGATGTTGAGAAAGGTTATGGAAAAATCCAAACAAGCTAAACTGGAACATGTGCGTCATTTTTGGAAACCCATAAAGAATTTGACCGAAATTCTGATTCAATGTAAATTAATTTCCTTCCATTTTTCTGACCAGCTTCATCAATGGATTCTTCCTTTCTTAGTTTTTTTTCCTCTGCCCATCTCCTGCCTCCTTTCCATTCCTTGCTTGCTTCTGAAGAATGACTACTTCCTTCCTTCCTTCCTTGCCTCCTTTCGTCTGAAAGGGGCTCATCGATGAATACTTCCTTCATTGATGACTTTCCTCTTTTCATGAACCGTACAAATGTACTAATGATTATACGAAGGCGGCTTATTGTGGTGTGTTTTGATTTGAAAACTGTAGGGTAAAAATCATCTCACTTTTTTTTGATAGTCTTGCCAGAAACAAAGAAACTTTCCAAGTGTCATATTTGTGCTGTTTTAACATGTTTTACCAAGGGAGCAACACATAAAATGGGAAACTGGTGCTTTTTTTTCTTCTCTCTTTTCTAACATGTCTGCTCTGATTTATTTGTTTATATGATATGCATATAATCTTTCTCAGATGTGTGTCGCTTTCTGCTGATAAGCCATAAAGCTTTCATGTTAAAATGAACACTGTCCTGTTGTTTGGACATGTGCAGTTTGTTGCCACTGTTTCCATCTGTAGTTATGCAGAAAGTGAATGAAACTGGGAGTTTTACTGTCAGCAGCTACCAACGTCACAGTAAATGCTGATATCTACCACCGGACTTCAGGCTTAAATAATCAATTTGTTGTTTTTTTTAATTTATTTTTTATTTAAGGCTGCTAAATGTTTTTGTGTTTGAAAGCTCATTTTCTCTCAATAGCAATTGTGTACAGGTCTACAAATATATTACCTTGAAAGGCTCATACGTCCTTATACATCATATTGTTTGGATACACATTAAACAACAAGAAATTATTTAGTTTTAGTGTTTATTAAAATAAATGTTTATCAAATAAGCTGCTATTGCATTTAATGAATTATTTTATTATAAAATACTGCAAACATGTTTAGGGAAAAAAAATAACCTTACTGCCGATTGGGGTGCAAAAGATTTATTGCATTGTATGAATCCAAATACAATTTGTGACATGTTTGTAAACTCATAAAACGCTAATCTAAAAAAAAAGAAATGAAGAGAAGGTGTTTTGGAAATTAAACGATAAAATGAGGAAAAACGTGGATTTATGAGAGTGGAATTCAGGACGGGTGTCAAAAGTACTGATGAGAAAGAAGCGATTGGATGGTTACGAGGGTAAATAACTTCAGATTGTTTTCGTTTGTTAATGATTCTGTTTAGTGATTCATATACTACTCACAACAAGTTTGGGATATTTGGCTTTTGGCTGAAATTTGTGGAAAATGTAAAAAGTTCCCGCTACAGTGATATCATATCACGAAAGTAGGAAATTTAAGTAGAAGGATGCACTGGGGATTTCCTCATCTCAAACAATTTGTTGAAACAAAAGTTAACAATGGTGTGTACACCACAACAAAAAATGTCAACATCTCAATAACTCGTCATGTGCCCTTGAGCATCAATTACAGCTTGACAAAAACGTCTCATGCTGTTCACAAGTCGACTTATTGTCTGCTGAGGCAGAGCATCCCACTCTTCTTGAAGGGCAGCCCTCAGGTCATTGAGGTTTTGGGGGTGCAGAGTGTCGAGCTTCTACACGGCGACTCGGTTGATCCCACAGGTTTTCTATGGGATTCAGGTCTGGAGAAAGTGCAGGCCACTCCATTTGAGGGACATCAGTCTCCAACAGCCGTTCCCTGATGATGCGACCCCGATGAGCTGGAGCATTGTCGTCCATGACGATGAAATTAGGCCTTTGTTGTTCATGTAGGGACACAATCACTGGATTAATGATGTTATTCAGGTAGTATGGGCTTGTCACTGTACCATTCACAAAGTGTAGGGCAGTTCAATACAGACTGGACACACCTGCCCACACTGTGACACCGCCACCACCAAAAGCTCGTCTGGTGACAACAGTGGCTGATACATAGCGCTCTCCTTGACGTCTCCAACATCGTTGGCGGCCATCATTTCTGCTCAACATGAATCGACTTTCATCAGAGAACAGCACTGAGGCCCACTGGTCCCTCGTCCAGCGTAAATGCTCCCTGGCCCATGCAAGACGATGACGCCTGTACCTGCTGGTGTGGTCAGGTTCCCTTGCAGGTCGTCTAGCACGCAGACCACGCTGATGTAAACAGTTTCGAATGGTCTGACATGACACTTGGGTGTGTCTCACCTTCCTTAAACGTGCCTGGAGTTGAGTGGTATTCATCATCTGGTTTCTCAGGGCATTGTTCACAATGTAGCGCTCATCAGCATGGGATATGGCCAAAGGACGTCCACTTCTACGCCTTTCTGTAACTCTTCCAGTCTCTCTGTATCTCTGTTAACCTGCTGATGACACTTTGAGCTCAGTGGCCACGTCCGTCTGAGAACCTCCTTTTTGAAGCATTGCAATAGCCAGGTACTGTTGATCCATTGTTAGATGTCGTCTTGGTCTCATGATGTCTCAATGTGAACAGCCTGATGAGGACGACTGTTTAAACACCAGCTGTAACTAAACCAGGACATTTATTGGTGGATTCGAGGATCAAACACCTGTTGTGACTTTTGCCTTTAAGCTCCTCGTTAGAGAACAGCAACATGTGCAAAAAGTACTGAAACATTTAACAGTTGGACAGGTGCATTCAAAAGCTTAGAGAAGGTCACATTAAGTTCACCTGCTAAGGTGAGCCAATTATCCCTAACTTTTTGTGAGTAGGGTATATAAAAAGTTATGTGTTTTGGTTTTGGGTTAATTACATTGACTTCCAAAATAATGAATCGGCTTCATTAGATGTATAGACCAGGCATATGTATTAGCCTTGAGCTTCTGCCTGTGTTAAGTTAGTCAAGTTGTTGCAGTTTTTCAAAGTCATGATAATCAAATGAATCCTGGTGTTTTTGATTTTATATTAAGGTTAATCCTGTAGCAGCGTCTGTAAGCATGCAGTAAATCTCGTCTAGAGCGACTCCCATGTTTAAACGTGTGTTTTTGCATGCGTCAGCTCCCTGTCCTGAGACGACTCACTAAGCTTTCCTATGGTCTTGCCTCGGCAGGTGTCTGTTCCTACCCAGCTTGGCGCCCCACAACACTCTCACCAACACGGCCACCGCCGTCGGGGTCACTGATGGAGCCGTGCTCAGTGGGATGGGAACAGGTAGGATTTGCTCGTCGTCTGATTGGCTCAGGAATCTTCCTGCTTCCAAACCACTGAATCACATGAAGGGTTAATGATCAGGCCTTAACAAAACTTGCTGACATGCGAAAAAAGTAATTAAGCAATCAGATTATCGTGTGTTGGAACAGGGATGAATTTAGAAGTATAAATTTATTTATATGGGAAATTTGTGCTGCAAGATGAAAGCAAATAAGTTGAGCTGTAGCACCGAGACATATATACAGTCTTTGTTATTCCCTTAGTGATCTAAGGAAACAAAACTCTACATATCTTTGCTTTTGGCAAAGGCAGGTAGAGTACCCAGAAATTGTACTTAGGCAAAAGTAAAAATATGTCTACAGAGACTACGTTCACAAAGCAGGCAGATAAAAATCTAATTCTTTGCCCACATATGACCCATATTTTCAGCATTTCCTTCCCGCCAAAAAAATCTGATTTTTACCACGTCCATTTTTGCAACTAATTTGGATACGTATCCGATTTCCAAAGCAACTTTTACGTCATTTAAGTAAAATATTAGTTACAATTCTGCAGCAGAAGAAGCCAGATGTGGTAAATCTGGACGTAAATGACGTTTGAAGCAAGCGGTGCCGAGTTCAGCTTTCTTTTTTCTCAGCTTCCCGCCATCTGGTTCTGATCTTGTGACGATATGTAACCTAGCCCAGACGTTCAATGTGAAAAGAGGAAGTAAATTATCCTGCACAAAATAACGTCGACACAGAAATGTGAACAAGATTCCCTAAATGTGAAATATTTTCCGATATAACCCCCAGTTTAAGACTTTGGTCTACCTGACCTATGAAAGTGGTGTAGTGGGCCGCTCCTCTTGGTCTAATAGCAATTGAAGGAATCCCAAAAGCCACCAGTGACTCAGCGTTTTCTGTGTCCAGTTCATCCATTAATCAGCAGCTTTTCTTTCCCACATTGATGCGTCAGCTAGTTCTACGTTCTTAATGAGGCCAATAAAGGGAAGTTGCTCTACGCTGGGATTTCAAGTTGCTTTTTTTGGTAATGCTTTAAATTTCGCTTTGAAATTTTGGAGTTTTCAATGTTAAAAAAAATTAAAATGTCCCCAGTTTATTCTTTTTATAACCAGTAATCTCTGAGTGGATAATGTTTTGTATAAACTGTAACCATTTACAGAGGAGAATAGTTGATGTTCACTTTGCTCCCATCCTAATGAATCTAATCTTTGACGTTATAGATGGATTTCTATAAGTTGTCATCGTTTAATATTTATGAAGCACAGAGAGACTCTTCATCCTCATCCATTGCTTTTTCCCTCTCTAATCTTTAATATATCCGCTCTCAGTCCTGCTAGTCCAGCTACGTTTAGGGACTTTGGCTTTTCCTCCCTTGTGTTTTTCTGTCACTCAGATTTTCTCTGTTCATGTCCTTTTAATTTCTTATCTCGATGTCCAGTTTCTTTCTCCTCCTTTTTACTGACCTAAATCCAGCTCCTCTCTTTGACAGCATCCCGTCCTTTCCTCCATTCGTATTAATTCGTTGTCATCCTCTCCTCTGGCTTTAAAAAAATACCATTGGTGTTCTATAATTCTATATTATTTATATATATTTATATATATATATATATATATATATATATATATATATATATATATATATATATATATATATATATATATATATATATATATATATATAATTTCTATACATGAAGTATAGAACACTTTTTTTTGATGTATTCTTGGTATGATTTTGTGTTTGTTGAATATCATTAGCTTGGTAACTAGTTTGCGAGGTATAAAATCGTTTAGACAGTGGCTCTCCTAATAAAAGAGGTTGCCGTCTCCTGCTCTAAGCACCCGATTCTCCTCCAGGCGAGCGCTTCTTTCCTCCGCCCTCCGGCCTCAGTTACTCCACCTGGTTCTGCGTGGAGCGATTCAGCGCGGCTCCTCAGGCCCATCCGGTCCGGCTGCTGACCCTGGTGCGACGGGCCACCTCCTCAGAGCAGCACTACGTCTGCCTGGCCGTGGTCCTGTCCACCAAAGACCATTCGCTCACAGTCTCCACCAAAGAGGAGCTGCTGCAGACATACTGTGAGTGTCTGGTTTGCTGCATATATATATATATATATATATATATATATATATATATATATATATATATATATATATATATATATATATATATATATATATATATATATATATATATATATATATATATATATATATATATATATATACACACACACACATACAAGTCCACCTGAGCTCTGAGTCACCAATGCCGCTTCCTGCTCCCCCTCCTCTCCAAGCAGCGGATGAGTCGAGCGAAGAAGCCTCCTTCTACGAGATCCTGCCGTGCTGCGCCCGCTTTCGCTGTGGAGAGCTGATCGCCGAGGGACAGTGGCACCACCTGGTGCTCGTCATGAGCAAAGGCATGCTGAAAAACAGCATGGCCACCCTGTACCTGGACGGCCAGCTCATTAACACCCTCAAGGTAACCATTAACAGATGCTCTGTGTTATGTTGCTAAAGTTACCGCTAAAGACTTACTGAGCCGTAAAAAGTAAAAAATTAAGCCTTTTTTCCGGTCGTACTTCTGTTATTTTCATTCAGCTCCTTGTTGAATGTGCACACCCACATGCAGACGGTGTTCCTGAAGCTCTGCAGTCGGGGGCAGCAAGGCTCGCATCAACAATTTTTTTCGCATCATTATAGTTGTTGCTATAGAAAATGTTGAAAGCCATCCTTCATTTTGCCTGATTACTTCTTCCAGTGAACTCTTGCTGACATTTTTGACTTTTGTCAAGAGTTTATCGTGGAGTAACCTCCACGATAAACTAAATCAATCAATGAAGAGTTAAGAATCAGTTAATTCATATAGTGCCAACTTACAACAGATGTCGTCTCAAAGCACTTTACAAGAAAATTAAAATCAAATATACATAATAAACTAATCAATTTGAAAAAGTTTCCAATCTAAGGAACCCCAGCAGATTCATGGAGTCATTGACTTGCAGCATTCACTCCTCTGGAATCAGCAGACAGAAACAGTGGCTTGTGTTGTCATTGACTTTACAGGAATCCCTCATACTGAGCATGCATGTTAAATTATGCACTTTCAATTCAGAAAAAGTTGTTGCGCCATCTTTTGATTTCATGTTGATTGTTCATTTAACTGAATGA
Source organism: Orestias chungarensis (assembly GCA_032876305.1). Lineage (NCBI taxonomy): Eukaryota > Metazoa > Chordata > Actinopteri > Cyprinodontiformes > Cyprinodontidae > Orestias > Orestias chungarensis. The sequence continues at coordinate 248,412 of JAVLVB010000547.1, read as the reverse complement.
AAAGTAAATGTACCTAAATGTCTTTATATAAATAATAATAAAAAACAGATGATGCCTGAAATCATACCACAAACAGGAAGTGGTTGAAGAAGTTGACTACTTAAGAACTTATTAGCCAAATGTTTTTACATCAGAAGTTATTTTGAATTTAGACATTTCCATAAACCTTTTCTGAATCGATATTTTCAAAATGTGTATTAGAATAAGGTAATGAAAACCCTGCTTCTGTTTAAAAAACAAACAAAAAAAAAAACGTAATTACCGGTTCATTAATATTATAACACAAACAGCCAAGACTGTTAGTTTTTCTGATCCGTCTAAAATAATCTAAACAATCGTCTAAAATCAGCAGCCGCGTCGTCTCGACTGTGATATGGTCTGCGGTCGGGGGTGACTTCAGACTCTCCTCCTGAGATTAAACACCACACCACAATTCACATCTTCCCCCCTGCAACACTGATAACAGTGGTTTTCATTTCCTGCTGAGGTTCACGTGCAGGAAACGACAATCTGCTCCTGAATCTCTCTATGGGTCTGACTGCATGCGACTCCATGTTCATAGTCGATGTTTCTTTATCAGAGCTGAAAGTTCACAGCCAATTTTTTTTCGCAAAAACAATAAATAAATAAAAATGCTTAAAAGAAAGTTTAGCCATCTTGGTTTTGTCCTAAATATGAAAGATAAGTTTGTTCACTATAGCTGTTATATAACAGCACAGGAAAAGAGCATTTACAGTATTTCTTTCTAGCCTTTGTTTTACCATTAGCCATTAAATATTTATATCGTATCCGCACGTGTTTACGAACAGTAATAAATAATTTTAACCCTTCAGGCACTTTACAAACTTAATTTTAATCCTATTATTTTATCCCGTCATTTTTACACACACATAGAAAGAACATTCACACCAGCTTTTCATATTTCCACCTACACACCAAAGCCATGTGTTAAACTGTCAGGTAGAAGAATTAGGCCCCCTGTTAAAGCATCGTATGATGAAGCTCTGCTGCCTCTACGGGTTAAGGGGGGGCATGACACCCACAACCCTTTTTCTTCTTTGTACTTTGAGGGTATAACCTTAGATTCACCAACTTGAAACAAGTAGAATTGTTTAGTTTCTGGCTGGTTTGTAACCTTTATGAGATGATGATGAAATATCTGAAAAGTCACAGATATCTCTTTCAGCACCGTTCTGTCCATTTTCCAACATCGTTTCTCTTTATTAAAAACATTTCACATCATTAAAATTTTGAAACTTCCTTCCACGTTTCTTGTCTGGTCCAGCTTCACTACATCCACAGCACTCCCGGCGGCTCCGGCTCCACCAACCCTCCCATGTTGAGCACTGTTTACGCGTACGTCGGGACGCCGCCTGCGCAGCGCCAGCTCTCCAGCCTGGTCTGGCGTCTGGGTCCCAGCCACTTCCTGGAGGAGGTCTTACCGGCTGCCAGCGTGGCTGCCATCTTCGAACTGGGACCCAACTATGTGGGCAGTTTTCAAGCCGTCTACTTGCCCTGTGAGCGATCCTTTTGCGTTGTCACGGTGTACTCCAAACTTTGCCGTCCTTTCACCATTAAAGCTGTTTTTTTCCGCCATCCTTCGTCTTTTACAGGTAAAGAAACGAAGACGGAGGTTGCACCTGCCACTCCGGTGGCTCTGGTACCGGAGGAGAAAGTGTCTTTTAGCCTCTATGCGCTCTCAGTCTCCACACTCACAGTGGCTAAAATTAGGAAAGTCTACAACAAACTGGACAGCAAAGCCATCGCCAAACAGGTCAGGAGAAATTTGCTGCTAAAGACTCAGGATTTCAACAAACACTAATAATAATATACAAAAAAAATATTGTGTTGACGTAAATATTAAGGCTGCACAAATGCGTCAGCGATTTATCAGTGAGCAATATTGCAACAACGGTTGGGCAATTTGTTACATTGGTTCTGGGGTTGTGTTTTTCATGCTGATGCAACCTTAGCCGTAGGTTTTATGGAAGTGACGTTCACACCCTACAAATGGAATGGCCAACAATGCTAACGGTCAGATTAGGTAGAAAGTACAGATGAAGAAAAAACAGACATATATAACACCTGATATCGCCATAGGAATAATAATAAAAAAAGATTTTACCTTCTTTACTTGGTCATAACTTGGTGCAATGTGTTGAAAATTCAAAAGATTTTATTTAAGCGTGATTACCATTTTAGAATTAAAACTAAAACAAATCATAAACCTTTTTTTAGAGTTTATATCGTCCTTGTTATGATAAATCACAACAAGAAATATATGATGACAAAGATAAACAATACAACAAATCCCCATCTCCAGGGTTCGTGATAAACATTACTCAGGTTCCCTGAATGCTTAAAAGTGAAACTTTACGCCGTCTTGTCCAGCATGTTCATCGCCTCCTTTACATCTGATCTATCCGTCTTGGTGACCTTTAGCCAGCTCCACATGTTTGTTTGTGATGGTAGAACAGAACGACTCGCTATGAGTGAGGCGGCCGGGGTGTTGAGAAGATCAAAGATAGTATCGTTGTTGCCCACTCCATGTATCAATTTAAAATAAGGTGATTTTTTACTGAAAAAAAGCTATTTTAATTTAAAGTATTCCAGCTAAACTCAACTTCCTGGCCATTAAAAGAGCTTCAGATGAGTTTCTCCTTGTGATCCTTCTTTGTCTCCCACCTGCTTCTGGCTTAAATTGCAGGATGTGTTTATGCTGCAGCACAGAGACACAAAGTTTTTGTTTTGTTAGTTTTTTTTTTACACAGCCAGTAGTTTCAAAAGTAATTCCTTGTTAAATTTTTTTTTACACGAGGTGTTTAAAAAAAAATTGTTTTTAGATCGTCTTTGTTTTTCCAAACTGCTTAGTTCATACCGTTCATGACTGCGGATGATGTTTCGACCCGTAAAATCCAAAAATCAGCTCACGCATCCGATTTTGTCTAACTCGAGAAAAACTGCACTCATCTTCCCTTCTTTTTTCAGCTTGCCGTGTCCTCTCATGAAAACGCGACTCCCGTCAAGCTGATTCATAACGCCGCAGGTCACCTCAATGGACCAGCGCGGACTGTTGGAGCCTCTGTCATCGGGTATTTAGGTAAACCAGTGCTAGCGTTGTCTTAAAACCCGTCATAAAGGCATCTCTTGAGCAATCAAGGTTACATTTCCTCCCTTTTTAACCCTTTCAGGCGTCCGTACATTCGTTTCCAAACCTGTCGCCACCAACCTGCAGTACGTCGGGGGTGCCGCAGCCATCCTGGGCCTGGTCGCCATGGCGTCGGATGTGGAGGGGCTCTATGCGGCCGTTAAAGCTTTAGTGTGCGTTGTGAAAAGCAACCCGTTGGCCAGTAAGGAGATGGAGCGCATCAATGGCTACCAGGTGGGTTCCCCTGACACAGAATAAAGTGTAGCTCTGTTTACGTCCACAAAATCCCCAGATTAAAACATACTGGGGGGAAAAAAATCCAGATGTGTAGATCACACGCTGTCTGAGTTGTGTAGTTGTCAGATTTCCTGTAAACAGCTGCAGAAGAAGAAGAAGCTATAATTCCTCCTGTTTAGTAAGTATATTCTTCGTAGTGTTGCTACATTAAAAAACCTGCAGCAGGTTTTGGGACCAGGTCCAGCGATGTTGCTATTTAAAATTAGGCAACAGGCGGGAATGTGGCCTGTTGCCATGGGGCAGAAATGCCAAGTCAAGTCAGTTTGCCACAATCAGAATAACCTGATAACCGTTCTAAACAAGTGTTTATATGGATGCACCCCTTCACTGAGATTACAGGCTCTTTGGGTTTATTGCAATCAAGCTGAATCTGATCAGAATATGTGAAGATTTTCCTGGGATCAGAATCTCTAATGGTTGATCAGATTTTTCAATTTGTTCGCATCATATTTACCATGAAAGCATTTATTTATTATTTTTTCAGATTTCTTCCCACAGGCAGTAAAGACACATACCAAAAAAAAACACAGCTCGAATCTAAATAATCTTTAGTTTTTTATTTGAAAGTGAATGATAGTTTTAAAATGGTTTCATCACGTTTTCTCGTTTTAGCTGCTTGCTATGCTGCTAAAGAAGAAGCGCTCGCTGCTCAACAGCCACATCCTCCACCTCACCTTCTCTCTGGTGGGAACGGTCGACAGCGGCCACGAGACCTCCATCATTCCCAACTCCACGGCTTTTCAGGACTTACTGTGTGACTTTGAGGTGAGGACATGACGACCTGCCCTTAACTCTCTCTGCTAGCAGTGTGACGACGCCCTCATGTAGCCAAATATTTGTTTTTCACATCTTTCCGCCCCTCAGGTTTGGCTTCACGCCCCCTATGAGCTCCATCTGTCCCTCTTTGAGCATTTCAACGAACTCCTGACAGAATCTAGGCAAGAATCAAACATTTTAAGAAAATCTGTTAAAAATACAGAGGCTGAGAACCAAGTTAACTAAACTCAGTGTGTTTTTTTTTTTATTTGATTCTTATTTTCCAAACAGCGAGGCACCCAAGAACGCTAAACTGCTGCGGGAGTTTCAGCTGATCCCCAGGCTGCTGCTGACCCTGCGGGACACCACCCTGTCTCAGCCCACAGTGGCCGCCATCAGCAACGTTCTCAGCCTGCTTCTGCAGGGCTTCCCAAACCCGTACGACCTCCTGAGGTGAGCAGACGCTCACGTACATCATGAATCTAGTGCGAGGTTGCATAGTGATAGATTCAGTAACATTTTTCCATTTTTGAATATTTTTACATATTCTTCAAATGGTAAATCAAATCTGTTAATCGAATACAAGTTTCCAGTAAAATTAAAATAGAAAAGTTATACTCCACATATTATTTGATTCTTTGATGGCGTTGTTTTTTTCTTGGTCAGATTTAGACCTGGATGTCGGCTATAATTTTTTTAACCTTTATTTTTCTCTTAATAAGATGATTCTTTTGTAGATTTTTTTTTTCTTCCTTTAAACTGTTTTTAATATATGAAATAAAGAAATGAAACATCATCAAGTTTCTAACACACACAGTTAGATAATAAAAAAAAAAGCAACTCCACAGCATGATGCTGCCACCGCAATGTTTTGCTGTAGTGTTCAGCAGATTGAGAGTACAGAGGATTGACATCTGCGGAACAGAACCAGTACTTGCATGGATTCCTGTATATATCTTATATAAAGTTGGAACTATGAATCTGTTCTCGCAATTTCCCTAGAACTAGCAAACAAACAATAGACGAGAACATTTTAGTTATTATTATTGTTATTTATGCTTTGCTTTGTTTGAATCAGATTTCAGTAGATCAGTGCCTATTCACGGTTCAATATATGCATGATTAGGTTTGGAGTTTTGTTTTTAGACCAATTTTTTCTCATTTTTGTTATCAGCTTGTAAACAAGAGTTGTAACAAATAGCAACAGTTTATTATTGTTTGTTGTTTGTGTTATTTTGTTTGTCTTTTTCTTTAAAAGATCTGGTAACAGCTGTGGCTCGAAACAAAAACAACACCATATGGTTCATTTGTGAAGCTTGCAGACACATACTTTAATGATTTTAGCTTTTTCTGGGCAACTTTTATGGGCAAGGACCAGAAATCCACTGTAACCAAAATGGAGTTGTGGACTCATAAATCCCCCCCAAAAAAAGTAATAATAATGTTTGAATGTTTGTTTTTGTTTTTATTGGCAGGTTTGGCCAATTCATCTCCTCAACTCTTCCCAGTTTTGCTGTGTGTGAGAAGTTTGTCGTCATGGAAATCAACAACGAAGAGAAGATTGATGGAGGTGACTGTGAACTCCTGGTCCTGCAGCTTCCCTCTAGTGAAGGGTCCCTCGGAAATGTCATGTCAAACCCTTTCAAAACACTGTTTCCCCTTTACAGGAAACGACGACGACTTCGGCGGCCTCCTGTCAGCCAGCCTGATCTTGCTGAGAAATCAACTTCTGGACAACCTGCTCAAGCTACTCTTCACCACCAAGGAGAAGTGCACAGTTAACCTACAGTAAGGCGGCAGTTTTCTTCCTGCAAGTTTTACCTTCCTTTTTTTTTTTTAGCTTCCTCCATCTTCTTCTGATCTTTCCACTTTAAAATCCATCCACAGACATTGGTATCCATTGCTACTAATGTAAAAACATTGTGCCGCTGTGTGACATTCTTTTTCTGTTGATAGGGGTTTCTGTGGGGTTGTGCACTGTTCACATAGAAGTCTGATGAGGGTCTTATTTTATTAATGCTATAAATGATAATCTGTAGTCCTAATAAACATTTTTCTTTCAGCAAAAAATACGAACTGAGCTTCCACCTGCTGTGATTACATTATTTACCTTGGTGATGACTACATTACATACTGTGTACCCTTATAATGGGGATACTGCTTTGTCAATGCACTTGGTTAATCAAAACAAAATAAAAATGTACCAGGCTAGTCAACAACTTGTCATTAACACATTAGTTGTTTATGGAGCTGCTGGAACATCCGGTTGATCCTGCTGTATTTGTTTCCGCAGGGCGTGCGATGAACTTGTGCGAACCCTCGGCTTCGACTGGCTGCTGATGTTCATGGAGGAGCATCTCCACTCGACCACGGTGACTGTGGCGCTGCGGATCCTGGTGGTGCTGCTGTCCAACCAGCCCATCCTGAACCGCTTCCGAGAGGGCTTGAGCGGAGGCGGCTGGCTGGACCACACCGACTCCGTCCTGACCAACAAGATCGGCACAGTTCTGGGTGAGCATGAGACTCCAGTGAAAGTTTAATACAGATGCTAACCTTAGCTTAGCTGAAGTGGGAATAGTTTAGCTGAATAGCAGGCGTAGGTTTAGCAGTCATATTTATGTTGTGACATGGCTCAGCAGAGGACTCTTCTCACTCTGGCAATGCTTTCCGTCGGAGTTGGCCTTCGTTCAGTAAACAGAAAGCCGCACAGTTTGTGCGCCGCACAGCCAAGGGTTCGTGGTCTTGTTTTCGTCTCCCTGTTCCTTCCTGCTGCAGAGATTATAGTTCCTCTCGAACTCTGTGGTTGTCAACCTCAGAATCCCTCCCCAAAAGTTCTGCCTATAATATTACAAATACCTCTAACTACTAATTACTAACCTGCAGGTTCAGAACCATTTGTTCTGCTTTAAACGGAATGTGTGTTATAAGGAATCCTTTAGTTCTCAAATTAAATATTTTGGCTCCTCTGAACCCCCCCCCCCCCCCCCCC
>JAVLVB010000547.1:181553-235037 GCA_032876305.1 Orestias chungarensis | reverse complement strand
AATGTACTTTGGGGCTAAACCATGAAAAGATTTGTACACAAGCAAGGCTGTTTTAAAGTCTATTCTTTGAGTGACAGGAAGCCAGTGCAGAGACTTGAGCACTGGACTAATGTGCTCATATTTCCTGGTTTTGGTCAGAACTCCAGCAGCAGCATTCTGGATGATCTGAAGCTGTCTTAAGGCCTGTTTAGAAAGCTCTTCATCAATCCAACTAAGTGTATTTTGTGAAAACACAATTGTAATTTTCTTATAAATAATTGGTTTATGTCTGCTTTTACAGTGTAGCGACAATTATGACTTTTGCTTCCTAAAATGTGTTAAATTTAAAGTTTTCTGAGATGTACCTTTATTGTTTGACACCATTTTTCATGAGCTGATGAGTTTTCTGTACCATCCTTAAACCAAGTTGTTTTTTGATGCCTGCGACTAAGATTTCCTAATCTAAGCCCCAATTTATAAGCGTATAAACAAAATATAGAATAGACAAAATAAAAAAGATTCTTACCAGTTGTTTGTTTGATCGGTTGCTCAATAATGTGGCAAATAGTGCCACATTATAATAATAGCCTCCTAGCAACTCCTAAAAATATCCGGGTCTTAATCGGGATTTGGTGCTTTAGCTGAATGCTTTCAAGAGTTGAAATAGTTTTGTTTGCAGCACTTATTATATATATATATATGTTAAGAAATTTTTTTTTTTAATTTTTTAGACGCAGTGGAGACTCCTTCCTTTTTCTTCAACTCTTTTTTTATTTTTCCAGCTTTGTGTCGGTGACCCTAAAGTATTTGGAGCTCCTCCAAATACTTTATCATCTTAAAATCAGAGATTAAACTGCCCTCTATGTGAGCCGCATCCATTAGAGATTATCTGTGGAACACGTTGGTCCAACGTTATTGTCCGTCTCTCCGCAGCAGCGTGGAGGGCTTCGGCCTGGAGGCGGAGGCCAGGATGACTACCTGGCACGTTATGATCCCGGCGGAGAACGAAACCGATGCGACACACAGTCAGGACGTCAGCGAGGGTGAGATTTTCACTCTTTCCCATGTTTGGGTTTGTGTGGACGCAGAGGGAGCATTACCTTGTACTTGTTATTCATCCTCTTCCCAATTTGATTTTCATTTTTAAAAATATCTACACATACATGAGATTCGTGCCTGAATAGGCAATACTGCCGTGCAGATCTACAGTCAGAAAAAAAGAGTTGGATTAGGAATTTTAAAAAAAGAAAGATCTTCCAGAGAAGCGTGTTAAAAATCTTCTCTGTAGGACGACAGCTGCTGCTGAAGGCCGTGAACCGCGTGTGGACGGAGCTGATGCACAGCAAGCGTCAGATGCTGGAGGACATCTTCAAAGTGTCTCTGCCTTGCAACGACCGAGGACACGTGGACATCAGCACTGCCCGGCCCGCTCTGGAGGAACCTGCGTTGAAGAGCTGGCAAAACCATCTGGGTAAGCGGGAGACCCGCCAAACACACGAAATCATGGAATCATGGAAAGTTAGTCTTGTATCACCTAAATAACATTCTGTGGGATAAAGAAATAATGTCTCAGCAAGATTTTTATAAAACACACCCATTTTTTTCATCTGTAGTCGCATTGATGACTACAACAGTCTATAGTTTTCTCAGCTTAGCCAGAACGGCTCGTTTTCAGTAAAATATCGGCCATCTAAGTTTCTTACGCTGGCTTCTGTAGCTCAGAGAATAGACTTTAAAAATACCATTACGGTAGTTATAAATTACTAAAATGACTTTGCACCAGAATACATAAAAAAAAAACATCTGTTCTTGTTAATTCAACCTTCCAGACCCAAGTTGGTATTTTGGTTTTCCGTTTTTTCTGCATCCCTTGAATTTGAACCAAACACGGGGAAACAGAATTCAGTTTTTATTATCCTTCTAAATTGCATCAAACTTCCAGCAAACAGCAAAACTGCTTTAACACTTAGTTCCTTTAAATCAATCTGTGTGTTTACAGCTGCCTTTGATGAATGAACGCAACAAACCTTTCAATTACTTCTTTCATTTCCCACTGTGATGTATTGTTTGTGTTTTATGGTATGTTTTTAATCAAGTAAAGCATTTTCTAACTGCTATTTTGTTGTACTTGATGACACTGGATGAGAAACAGAACAGAAAGAGTGATAGAAAGAAAGACAAGAAAGAAAGCAAAAAAAACTTAAGGTTACTTTCGTAACACCGGTTCTCTGAGTAGCATGAGTGAGTGTCTCACTATGGGAACGCCCTCGGCGTGACCCCATCAGAAGCTCTAATTACACTCCACCAGACTTGATATAATGGGGATAAGTCTGTCAGTGCCAGGGAGAGGGGGCATGTCCCGCCCCCTACCTATATATAGGACCGGCCCTGCACAGACAAATCGTTCAAAAAACTCACACCCTCTTCCTCGCTACAAATGAGCAAGGAGGGTGGCTAGGTGAGACACTAACTCATGCAACTCAGAGAACCGGGGTTGCGAAAGTAACCGAGAGTTCTATTTCATTGCATTCGTTTCGTTTCTCACTATGGGAAAATCCCGGATTGCGATGCAGACCCAAGACCAACTGCTGACAAAATAAGTCATCGATGGGAGCTTGGTGCTCTGATGCCAAGCTTAGCACTGAATGAGCTGTGACATCTAGCTTATAAAACCGAGCAAATGTATTGGGATGGGCCCAGCTTGCTGCGGCACAGATCTCCTGGATGGAAATTACTCTAAAGAGGGCCCATGAGGTAGACAGCCCTCGTGTAGAGTGGATACAAAGACCCTCAGGAGGGCGCTGTCCCCTAGAGGTGTAAGCTAAAGCAATTGCAGCAACTATCCAATGCAAAAGTCACTGCTTTGACACAGGTTTCCAGAGGTGACCTTTTTCCCAAGAAACAAACAGCTGGTCACTTTTCCTAGACATTTTGGCCCTATCCATATAAGTGTGTAGGGTCCGAACTGGACAAAGTCCATGAACACGCTCCTGCGCCACTGAGGAAAAAGGCAGGGGGCTAAAAGACTATTGGCGAACATGACCCCAACACCTTAGGCAAAAACACAGGGTTAGGAATTAAGGTCACCAATTGAATTAAGGTTGAGGAGAATTTGCTACAAGCTGGGTTCACAGAGAAAGCATGAAGCTCACCCACCAGCTTAGCTGAGGTAAGAGCCAGTAAAAGCGGTGTCTTCAGAGTAACAAATCTCAAATCCACCTGTTCCAGGGGCTTAAATGGAGCATCCATCAGAGCATCCAGAACCAGGGGAAGGTCCCATGATTGGGCCAGGGGTTTTGAGACAGGAAGCCGACAACGAACCCCCTTCATAAACTGGCAAACCAAGGGGTGCTTTCCCACGGTTTTTCCACCAAAACCGACATGGCAAGCTGAGGTGCTGCCAAGTACACTTTTATGGCGGAAAAAGCGTTACCCTTATCCAGCAGGTCCTGCAGGAAAGTCAAAATGGTAGTTACAGAACACTGAATGGGTATTTCCTGTGCTTCTGCACACCATTTTTCAAATATGGCCCATTTGCAGTAATACAGCGACCTGGTTGCGGGGGCCCTCACACTCTGGATCGTCTTAATAACATTGTGTGACTACTTGTGGGGGGGGGGTTGTTTGTTTTGCAACATTTTTAGCCACGCCCTCTGCGTTTCGCCTGGATGCGGCAGCTTTTGAAAGTTTAATGTCCTGTAACATAAAACAGTGCTTGTGGGACATGAACTTGGCCCAATCCGGGACATCACAAACTGAACACGGTCCCCGTTTCGTCCGCGCTGCGCGGGTTTGGTCATCCCTTCGCTCGTGTGCCGCACTTTGCTGAACTCTATGGAAGGGCTCGCTAACGGAGCCGTGCCTGAGACCGAGTCTTGCTTTCTCTCTGACTTCAAAAAAGCTGTCAGCCCAAACGCTTCCTCCTCCTCACCGTCTGGGTTGACTTGGGCGGCGGCTGATCCGAGCGAGCGGCTTCGGGTTTCTTTAGCCACGAGCCCTTAAAAGCTTTGCTTTTCGGGGAAGGATTAGTGGCCGTCTGGGTTTTCGACAGCTTCAGGATTCTGAAAGTGGGAGGCAGACGCGCCGCAGCCTGGGCGAAGGTTTGGCGCTGGCACCTGGGACCGGTGGCTGTGTGCGCCGGCGCCCGTCTTGGAAGACACAGCTTTAAAGCTTCATCATCCCTTTTCTTTTCCTCACACCTTTCCGCATGGATGTAACAGCTGCACCAAACAGGCCATGCGGGGTGATGGGGGTGTCGAGGAAGTCCTGTCGAGTTTCCTTGTGTAAAGCGTGGTTAAGTTTAAACATCTAGCCCTTTCCTGTAGAACCATGAGCCCCATAGCTCTCCCCATAGCCTGGATCGTCACTTTATGGAGCTGAAGGCAGTGATCAGTGATGATGCACACTTCTTCCCACAGTGTAGCGTCCGGTGATGCAGTCATCTCCTCTTCCAGTTCCGCCTGATACACCATCAGCATGGAAGAGGCCACTGGGTGCTTTTCCCTGTAAGGTTTGTTGCGCCAGGAAACGGAAAATTCCTCCAGCAACTCAGGGAAGAAAGGCAGGAACCGCTTTCCCGTTCTCTTGGCTTTTGGCAGCTTTTTGCCGTCGGAATGTGATCTTGCTGCTTCAGCCTGAACTTCAGGCCACTGGATATTAAGTTTCACTGCGGGGTATTTACACACATCATGCAGGTCCACGTCCAAGGCAAACGAAGAAGAGTCACCATCACCAGCCTCGCTGACGCCTGAAGGTGCGGGTTTTGCAACCCGACCTCGGAGCACCAGAGATGGTTCATCATCCTCATCTTCGTTGGTGATGAGAAGCTCCGAACTCATATCCGAGTCTCCGTCATCATCACCTGCCATTGGGTAATCGAGCGGGTATGCTGTGGAGCTATGGCCGCCCTCATCCAGAGGCAACGGGTTAACAGCGTCAAGCATATCGCCCCAGCTTGGTCCTGGTTATGCTTCACGGGCTGGTGTCAGTCCTTGAGCCGCCGTTGCTTGGCAAGCTGCAGCAGAAGTCAGGATTGGGTCGCCTCCGTACAGTGTCAAATGACGTGCCAGACGGTGACGCAGCACCTTGAGGGAGAGCTGGCTACAGTGAGAGCACTCCGATGACTCGAGGGCTGCTTGGGCATACCTTAAGCCAAGACACGTCACACACAATTGGTGAGTGTCCCAACTCAAAATTTTATTTCCACACGGGCAAACTCGCGGGTTTTCGCCCGCTTTAGCATCAGCCTTTCCGACGTCCATGCTAAATGCTCACGTAAAGTATTGCTACTTTTTTTCATTTTAATTTTTATTGTGAAGTATTGCTACTTCTGCTGGTATGGCTACTCGAATGAAAAACAGTGAAGCGTATTTAAACCCTGCACAGTTCCTCAAAGCTAGCAGTGCTGATTTGCAACAGACTTAATTCTGGATTTTGTCCCGGTACACACTACCAATCTGGAACCAAGCGCCGGGCGATCAAGTTCGCACTCGCATCTATGGAGAGTTAAGCTAAGCTCCAGAACCGAGAAACCAGTCGGAACTTCTGGGAGAAGAGGTTTTTGAATGATTTGTCTGTGCAGGGCCGGTCCTATATATAGGTAGGGGACGCGACATGCCCCCTCTCCCTGGCACTGACAGACTTATCCCCAGCCAATCAAGGCTGATGGAGTGTAATTGGAGCTTCTGATGAGGTCACGCCAAGGGTATTCCCATAGTGAGACATGAAACGAATGCTATGAAACAGAACTGTAAAAAGGGTGGAAGGAAAGAAAAGAAGAAGAAAGGAGAAAAAAATGGGAGGGAGGAGTGAAAGATGAGAGAAAAAAGGGAGAGAAGAGAGTTATTGGCGGGAAACTCCAAAAAGAAAGAAAAAGCAGCTGAATGAAGGGGGGTGAACAGATGAAAGGTTAGACTTTTAAGGATTTGACAATGTCTACAGACTTTCACGATGACATGACTCACGAGAGCTTTAAAAACAGTTAGGTTCACGGAAAGACTGGAACATTTCCGCACTACCAATAAAACAACAACAGATCTGTGTTTTGTTTTATTTAGATTTGTTTTACCTTTGTTAGTCCTAAGGTATTAATGCTTCATTAAAGGCTCTAAATTAGAGGGTTTTTTTCTTCTCTTGGGGACTCAGCCCATGAGAAAAAGTGCATCAGTCGCGGTGAAGCGGCAGCGCCGGCCGCTCAGTCCAAACTGTCGCGAGTCAGCAGCGGCTTCGGCTTGTCCAAGCTGACAGGCGTGCGTCGCAACAAGAAGGAGAACAGCCTGAACAAAAACAGTCCGTCGGCACAGGTAAGTCTGAAAACGGTGAATCCCCGAGAGGCGTCGCCAAGCTGCGCCGCGCTTTGCTCAGCGATACTGTCTGCATTTACGCCCAACAGGAGACTTTCCAGTGGATGTTCACGCACATCGCAGTAGCTCGGGACCTGGTGGCAATGCAGTACAAAGAGCATCAGGAGGTACCCTAAGGAGAACATTTTCATTTTAACCACTCTGCCCGCCGATTCATAATTTATAGCAGCCTTTTTTTTAAAGCCACTTTATCGTTTTGGTCCTACAGCGACAGCAGAACGCTCTGAAATACGTGACAGAGGAGTGGGCGGCCATCGAGTACGAGCTGCTGCGCGAGCGGGGCCTCTGGGGCCCGCCCATCGGCTCCCACCTGGACAAGTTCACGCTGGAAATGACGGAGGGGCCATGCCGCATGAGAAAAAAGATGGTCCGCAACGACATGTTCTACATTCACTACCCGTTCATCCCTGAGATGGAGACGAACCCCAGCTCTGCTCAGGTATTTAGTTCAACAACAGAAGAAGCTCCGGAGCCTTTCTTTTTTTACTTTGTGTTCTTCAGATCAAATCAAGTTTGTTTTTCTTTATATTTAGTATTCTTCTTTTCTTTTAATGCTCTTAAGTTGAAAACGTACTCATGTCTTGACTCCTTCGTCCCATACCCGCAGCTGAGATCTGGACACACTGGAGCAAACCCCCCCCCGTTTGGCGCATGCTGGGTCTTATTGACAAATACGACTAATAAAAAGGTTTAATTTGAAATGTCATCTCAAAGCATTTGAGTAACGTGCATATACAGCTGTATTTATTCAAATCAGTCAGTTTCAAGAATCACAAATCAGTTTATTTATATAGCGCCAATTTACAACAGATGTTGTCTCAAGGCACTTTACAAGAAAATCAATTAAAATCGAAGATGCATCATAAACAAACCAATTTGAAAAAGTTTCCAATCTAAGGAACCCCAGCAGATTGCATCGAGTCATTCACTTGCAGCATTCACTACTCTGGAGTCAGCAGGCAGAAACAATGGCTTGTGTTGTCATTGACTTTACAGCAATCCCTCATACTGAGCATGAATGTAGCGACAGTGGAGAGGAACAACTCCCCATTAAGAAGGAAGGAAGGAAAGAAGGAAGGAAAAAACCTCCAGCAGAACCAGGCTCAGTACAATCAGCCATCTGCCACGACCGACTGGGGGTTTGAAGAGACAGAAAACTAAATTAGATGCACAGGATACTGAGGAAAAAAAAGAGTTTATAGCAGCAGTTGTAGAGCGTCGCTCGAAGCATCTCAGCCCATGTTCTCATCCAAGAAGCTGTCTAAGCTAACAGACCGCCAGAGGATGTGTGGCTGCTATAGAGAGAAGAGCACTAGGAAGAAAAAAATGGTTACCAAGGTTGAAATAGCCGTAAATAAGCAGATTGGACAAAGGAAGAAAGTAGCAGAGAGAGAAGTGGTCAGATTGTCCTCCAGCAGTCTAAGCCTATAGCAGCATAACTATAAAAAAACGTAAATAACCATGTAGAGTGAGACATGAAGAAGGTAGAGCAAAGGAGAACCGTCTGTCAAGACCGGATTAGGCTGTCTTCTCTACCTCTTCCTATCTATAAACTTTATCAAAACGGAAGGTTTTAAGCCTAGATTTGAAACTAGACAGGGTGTTTGCCTCACGGACTAAAGCTGGAAGCTTGTTCCACAGGAGAGGAGCCTGATAACTAAGAAATCTGCCTCCCATTCTGCTTTTAGAGATTCTAGGAACCACCAGTAAACCTGCAGTCTGAGAGCAAAGTGCTCTGTTAGGGGCATAAGGAGTAATCAGATCTCTGATATACGATGGAGCTTGATTAGTGAGGGCTTTATATGTCAAAAGAAGAATCTTGAAATCTATTCTAAGTTTGACAGGGAGCCAATGAAGGGAAGCTAAAATTGGAGAGATAAAATCTCTCTTTTTAGTTTCATCAGAACTCTTGCTGCAGCCTTTTGGACCAACTGTAGACTTTTAATTGCATTTTGTGAACTACTTTCTAATAAAGAGTTACAATAGTCCAGCTTTGAAGTAACAAATGCGTGGACTAGTTTTTCAGCATCTTTCCTAGAGAGAATATTTCTAATTTTTGCTATATTCCTAAGGCGAAAGAAGGAAATCTTACAGACCTGTTTTATGTGGGACTTGAAAGACATTTCCTGATCAAATAACACCAATGTTCTTTACATTGTCCCTAGACGCCAACCTGATGCTATCCATGTCAAGTGGCTGACTAAGCAATTTCTTTTTTAGAGGTTCTGGTCCAAAGATAACTTCTGTCTTTTCAGAGTTCAAGAGCAGAAAGTTTAAAGTCATTCACATTTAAATTTTATTTTATGCCTGTAATCTACCAAACTGACTGGATTCATCAGGATTTATAGATAAATACAGTTGTGTATCATCAGCATAACAGTGGAAATTAACATCATGCTGTGTGATGATTTTATCAATAGGGAGCATGTATATAGTAAATAGAATTGGGCCCAGTACAGAACCCTGTGGTACTCCACAAGTAACCTTACAATGCAGAGAAGATTTGTCATTTAGATGAACAAACTGGGATCTATCAGACAAATACGATTTAAACCAGCCTAGCGCTGTTCCCTTGATCCCCACAGTGTGTTCGAGCCTTTCTACGAGGATATTGTGATTGACTGCGTCAAAAGCAGCAGTGAGATCTAAGAGAACTAGAATAGACACGATTCCACTGTCTGAGGCCATGAGAATATCATTTGTGACTTTAAGGAGAGCTGTCTCAGTGCTATGATGAGCTCTGAAACCTGACTGAAATTCTTCAAATAGGTCATTATTCCTCAAATGCTCTCTCAGTTGATTAGCAACAATTTTCTCAAGGATTTTACATAAAAAAAGGAATATTAGATATGGGTCTGTAATTTATTAAGTCTTCTTGATCAAGAGAAGGTTTCTTAAGTAGTGGTTTTATTACAGCTACCTTAAGAGCCTCTGGTACATAGCCATTTACTAATGACAAATTAATTATATCCAAAATGGGGGTAACAATAATAGGGAATACTTCTTTGTCTGGATTGGATCCAACATACAAGTTGAAGGCTTAGATGAAGAAAATATTTTTGAAAGCTCAGAAGGATCCACTGCAACAAAACACTTCAAACAGAGATCAGGCTCCAGAGCCACATTCAGTGCCTCCTTTGTTACTGAGGTAGAAGTTATGTTTGGTAGGATGCCATCAATTTTAGTTTTAATAGATTCAATTTTATCAATAAAAAAATTCCATAGTTATTACAGCCAAGAGCTGCTAAGAGCTGAGAGTTTTTGTTTCTAGTAAGTTTAGCAACTGTATTAAAAAGAAACCTAGGATTGTTCTTATTCTCCTCTGTTAATAATGTAAAATATGCAGATCTAGCTTGGCGCAGGGTCCTTTTATACAGAAGCACCCTGTTTTTCCAGGATAGATAGGACTCCTGTAAAAGCGAAGACCGCCATTTCTTCTCCAATTTCCTGGTGTTTCCCTTCAAGGTACGAAGTTCTGAATTAAACCAGGGGGCCAGCCTCCTATGAGTAATCACTTTCCTTTTTATGAGGGCTACGTTGTCTAATGTTGTACGCAATGAGGACGTAATACTATGAACAAAAGCATCAATTTGTGTAGGCATGAAATTAATTTACCGCCCTCTACTGCGTTTCTCTGAAATACTGAAGAAGTTAAAGGTGTAATGGATTCTTTAAAGGCTGTCACAATATTGTCTGATAAACACCTACTATAAAGACATTTTCTTTCAGATTTTAAGTACTCAGTGAAAAAGAACTCAAAAGTTATCAAAAAATGGTCAGAAAGGAGAGGGTTATGAGGCAGTACTATAACTTTTTCACACTCAATGCCATAAGTCAGCACAAGGTTTAAAGTGTGATCAAGAGAGTGGGTAGGTGTTTGGATTTTTTAAGTGAAGCCAATTGAGTCTAAAATGGCAGTAAAGGCTACATTTAGGCTTTCATTTTTGGTGTCAACATGAATGTTAAAATCTCCCACTATAAAGATTCCCAATCCCATTCATACCGATACAGATTATATCATGTAGCATGCCATACAGTGAAATTATGCCTAAAAGACACTTCTGGCAGGACAGCTGCGTTTTGCTTTCAGATTGAGTTCGAAAATAAGGGAAAATCTTAATCAGCAGCTGGAGAAAGTGTTATACATTAGTAATAAATGAGATCAATGAAAACAATGATTAAAATAACAAAGGTTAACATGAAAAAAAAAAAACAATCTCAATAAAAGTTTATGTGAAAATAGATGGTTAAGAGCACTGTTGACTGGGCAAAGGAACACCATATAATTACTTAGGAGCCTCAATAGAGCTTGTGCTTCAAACTGGGAATGACCAGGAGCTGATTGACCTGATTGACCCAAACTGGAGTGTAGTAATGAAGAAGCTTCAGTAAATAGGTCCAGGAAGGGTTGACGTGCCAGGTATCAAGAGGAAGGATCTGACATGATCAATATGGTTCAAACACAAGTACCTATGTTTATTTATTTTTTATTGACTTTCAGTAAATCTAGGGCCGCCCAAGCTTTAATGTCCTCAAGACAGGGTGAGAGAGGTTTTACGCAGCAGACATCATCTTGCTTTAGTGGCATGTAGAGTTGGCGGTTGTTGGCATAACAATGAAACGAAATGTAATATTCTCTAAAAACAGATATTGGAGGATGCTTTGGTGAAAATGCCACTAATGAAAATTTATTTGGATGGATTTGAGGACAAAAAAATAAATAAAAACAGCGACTAAACAGATGCATATATGAAAGGAATTCTCATTTGCTGTAAGCTTAAAAAAATATATACTTCATGTTAACTTTTCTTAAGCTTTTGACCTTAATACATAATTGAGTCGGCTTGGATGAAGCCCTGCACATTATTCCCATCACTCCCAGTTTCTCCGTAGTTTAAACTGTCTGCCGCGCCTTTTCTCAGCCACAGATGGTCCCCTTTAACGCTTTCTAGTTGACCCTTGGCTTCTATGTTACGAGGAAACAAACTCAGCTCAGCCGTAAACATATGATCTTCTTCACAGTCCTGAAAGTATATTTAAATATTAATGATTTCTTGTCATCAGTCAAGGACTTTTTTTATCATATGTTGGCTTCCAGATGCTGGGAGGCAGCTTAGTAAAGTATTTTTTATTTTTTATTTACTCTTAACTTATTTTCTTTGGATTTGCTAAAAAGCACTTTCTAAAAAAAACTTTGCATATCTAAACTCAATTTTTTAGGTAGCGTAACTACACAATTTGTAGCATC
The DNA here is from genome assembly GCA_032876305.1 of Orestias chungarensis. NCBI lineage: Eukaryota > Metazoa > Chordata > Actinopteri > Cyprinodontiformes > Cyprinodontidae > Orestias > Orestias chungarensis. Next base: position 223,448 of record JAVLVB010000547.1, on the reverse strand, counting down.
CCTTATCTTTACTATGAACAGTCTTAACCCTCTGCTCTGTACTTTTTCTAGCCCTTCTCTGCGCCTCTGGTGCCCCTAGTCCCCTCAGCCCAGGTACCCTCCTGACATCCCCGTCCACCCCCCTTACCAGGCACTCAGTTTTTGCTTGGTCTGACCGCATGTTTCAAATCTGTAGCTGAAAAAAATAAATAGCATGGCTTCAGCTGAGCTGCAGCTTCACAGAATCTGCCAGGATCTGTAAACTATGTGTGCTCCACATCTCTCACTTTCTGCTCTGTTTAAATTCACTGTGTGAATTTCTTATTGTTCATTTTTAAAACCTTTTAAAATCTTGAAATCAATGGTGAAGTAAAAAGATGGTTATTGCTCCATGTCAATGCTGCAAGAGTTTTTTGACCATTTCTTAAGTAGATTCGACAAAGGTCCAATAGTTATAAAATACTTCTCCTAAAGTTATCCTCAACATATTCAGGTACTATTAAATAATCATTATTTTAATTTCATGACATCAGAGTTACGAAATCAAAATAATGGCCTAAATAAAAGTTAGAATTCACCAGTTGTCAGATCCTCATTTATGCCTGTTGGAAAAATAAAGGATTGTTTATTTGTGAAGAGGAAGATTTTTTATGCCCACCAGTTGATGCCGACATTTAGGTAGGGCTGTGGGATAAATCAGTTCAACCTAAACTAGTTGGTCTTAGCGTGTCGAGTGTTGCTGGAGTCTTACAACTTCCGCCAGGCAGAAGTACTCTCCCAAACGGAGAGATGCTGCAAATTCTTCACAGGAGAGCGATGCAACACCAGCAGCGACTTCCTGTCTACATTTCCCAATTACGCAAAGGAAGTTTAATCCGGTGTATCTTTTAAATCTGATCATTGACGTCACGGCTCAGCGATGGAGAAGTGGGTGCAAACAAATCTGAAGGTAGTGACAGTTTCCGCTCTTTCTAGGGAGGCAGACTTTAATCCTGAATCCTGAATGATTTAAAAAGCTTGATCTCAGACTCAGCAGGACAAATGCTAAGTTTACACAGCAGGTATTGGCGAAATTAGATTTTTGTGTGGTCATTAATGGTGTGGGTGAATCTCCATCCAAAATCTGCTTTTTAAGAGCCGTTTGGAGATAATTGACTATTATTTCTGGAGAACACCAATTACTCCGCGTCGGCTTTCAGCGTGGCTGTCGAGGGTTCGTTGTTTGAGAATGTTTCGCATCCACAGGTGCAGATTTGTGTCACTTTTGTTCCATAATTTATCAACCATGTACAGTCATACAGAGTTAGCGTTTACGCCGATTAAATGCAGAGCGTCACAGAGACCCACCGGACCAATAACTATGCAGAGTTACACTTAACGGGCAACTTACTGAGGCCTCCTAGCATGCGTGGTTTTAATCTTAAGAAAGAAGCTAGAGTACCCAGAGAGAACATTTAGGAGCATCCTAGGCTTTTGGAGGTTTTAAGGGATCCACCATGAACTCAACTTTTTCTAGAGTCGGGTCTGAGGTTGTCTGTCCAGCAGCTGATGCTTGACCCAGATTGGTTGGTAAAAAGAGGCTGAGTACAGAAATAATTTTGATTTGTTCCTGAACTAACTCTTAACCGCGCCTCCTCTAACCTGATTTGCAGCGTGTTCGCTGTGGAACGGATTAAAACTGTACTAATCGCTGCATGTGACCCGTTTACACCTTTAACGGCCGTCCTGATGACAAACATGGAATGTTTCGCAGGTTTTCACGAACAACTGTTGTGACTCAGATTCTCCCCTGCGTCTGATCTGCCTCCAGAAGCCTCTGCGCTACCGGCGAGCCATCAGTTACGACAGCAAGGAGTACTACATGCGCCTCCTGTCCGGAAATCCGGGGATGTACCAGCACTCCGTGGAGCACAGCACGGAGGGAGAGACGGCGCAGCACGAGCCGGAGCACGGAGAGGACACCATCGCCAGAGTGAAAGGTACTGAGCAGGGTCTCCTCTGCTGCATTTACAGTCCAAGGAGCCGAGTTTGCTCTTAGTCCAGCTAAATAAAGCTTAATTAACACTACACGCTTTACAAGGTGACTCATTTTAACACCACAGATTCTACAATTCATTAAGCCAGCTCCCTTTAAAGATTAGCTTAAAAATGTTCTTATATCTTAGAAAAGCCATAAGATTGTATTAAGCCATTGACTTGCAGTATTCACTTCTCCTGGACCAGCATTTAAAAACTGTAGGCAAAAGCTGGTGTTGTGTCCCTGACTTTGCGGCAATCCCTCTCATACCCCTTTTCCACCAAGTGCTGGTTCCGTGCTTTTGCTAGAGCCGTTTCATGGCTGGTTCCAAGTGCGAACCGACAAAGAACCGTTTGTTTTTTCACACACCGGTGCTGGCCGGAAAGCTACGTGATTATGTATGCGTACGTCACCATTACCCAGTAGATTTAGTGCCAAATCCAAAGACAACAACAGCACTTTTTAAGCTTTTTAATGATTTGCTCACCACTGCGCTCAGACCCTCGTTCAGCCATCTCTCACTGGATGTGTTGTAACACTGGTTTGGTCCTTGAAGCCCCGTCAAGTTTCTTTTCCACTTCGGTGGAGGACCACACTGCAAGCAGGAAGTTCGTCTCCTCCACTGACCACTGCTGCTTTGACTTCAAGTCCATTTTGTTTCTTTCGTCACACAAACAACTCCAGTGTTGTTTAAAAAAACGGACGCTCTTTTCCTGTTTACTGGTTAATAGTTGTTACGTAGCCCCGCCCCCGGTCGCTGATGTCATCACGTCAAACCGGTTCTTTCCTCTGACCCCAGTAAGAGTTGGTGCCAGCTAAGCACCAGTTTGGAAAAGGTTTTGTCAGTGGAAACACAAAGGACCGATGCTAACTCTGGCTCTACCACCCAACCAACACTGGAACCAGTTTGGTGGAAAAGGGGCTTTACAGCATGCTGGCTCATTAACAGGTACTTTAAGGAAGTTGTGTTTTCTTGTTATTTTTTTATGTTTAAAAATAAATAAAAACATTTAAAAAATATATAAGCGCATGCTTGGTAACAATAAACTTCGTAACAATAAAAACAGGTGTAAAAGTTTTTGTCATTCAGTCTTGGGGGGGGGGACAAAAATTACATGAAAAAAAAACATTACACGTTAGTTGTTGCTGTGGTATCATCAGAGGTGACATTATTATTTCTCTTAAAACCACCACCCACCCACCAACCAACAGGCTGCCAGTTAACATCAGGGAATCTCCAACTTTTAATATTTATAAAAAGCAGATGATGGGTTGGCTGCTATTAACACAAACGTCAGTAAACTGACTCTGAGTAGGATTATCTGTATTGTGTGTATGGTCAGTTGTTGTTTGTTTTTATGGGAGAAAGGATTTTGAAATAAAACATTGTTTATGTTTAGTACAAAATTGGGAACCTTATTGCTACTTTAGTTAAATTGTTGTTTTATCTTTTACTGATTAAAAGATAAACTTCCTTGTATGTTTTCTTGTTTGTTTAATTGTCATTGTAACCATTGATTATTCAGTCCTTGTACAATCTGGCAAAGGGGGAAAAAATTGATATTGGGTTTGTTTAAATGTTTTATTTTTTATTATATTTAGTAACGCAAAATGTCGCTCTAAAGAAATTAAAACAAGGAAAAAGATTAGGACTCGACCGGTTGCTGACCAGTGCTATAGGAGATGGATTTAATGTTTTTTCTGCCGCTGCCATGTTGGTATTTTCTTCTCTCCAGGTCTGGTTAAAGCTCCTCTGAAGAGGTCTCGCTCCACAGCAGACGGCGCAGACGAGGAAAACCAGGAGCAGCTTCAGGACCAGCTGCTGGAGTCGGGAGGTCCCGAAGAAGAGGAGAGGACCGACAACACGTCCCTGCTGCGCCTCCTGGAGGAAGGAGAGAAGGTAAATGGCACAAGACGGTCAGAAGCGTTTTTAACATCAACCTTCGCTCTGCTGTTGCGGTTGTACAGTTTTAGCCCTTCTGGTTTTACTGGATTGCGCTTTATTTTGGACGTCCGTGGATCTGTTACAGTGATAGCAGGTTTTTTGGTTGTTGCCGCATCAGAAACGTCAACTCAGGAGACTGATATGTTTGCATGACAGATTATCTGCCTCCGTATGGGTTTCTGCCTAAACAGTTCAGAGATATAAACGATTTTAACATTCTAAAAATGATTCATGTTCCTCCGAGCCAAATGAAAAGCAGAACAGCTGGTCTTTGTCTGCTAAATATTTATTTTATATTTAGAAAAATAAAAAATCGAAATACTTTTTATTGATCATGAAGCTACTGAAGTCTAGTCTGTAGTCTAGGAAAGTATTCCTTCCTTCTTTCCCTCCATCTTCTGTTCTATTCTTCCTTCCTAACTTCAATCCTTTGCATTGTCTTTCCTTTCTTCCTTTGTTCCGTTCGTCCCTTCGTTCATTTTTATTTGTCTTACATCCTCTGCTATATTTTTCTTTCTTCACTGTTCATACTGGATATTTCCCAGGTTTTAATAATTCCTCCACTGATTCATACTCTTACTTTCCCCTGAATGATTACGTAAGCTCATGGCTTTTCTCGCCCTGAGGTGTTTCAAACAGTCGTCTGGTCTCGACCTTTCCTCCAGATTCAGCACATGTACCGCTGTGCCAGAGTTCAGGGTCTGGACACCAGCGAAGGGTTGCTGCTGTTCGGTAAGGAGCACTTCTACGTCATCGACGGCTACACCATGACGGTCTCCAGAGAGATCCGCGACATCGACACGCTGCCTCCCAAGTAAGTCCTCTCCTCTTTGACTCTTGCTGTAAACCCAGACATCCAGAAGTTTTGATGTTCACAGACTTTCTGAAACTGCGCCGCCCCCGCTTACAGGATGACATCATCCCTCTGGACACTGCAGCTTGCAGGATGATGTAATGCTGCCGATGGAGCATGCTCAAAAAAGCCTTTGATTCATATATCTTTTTAGGAAGGTCGCTTTTCTTCCTGTAAGACAGAAATGGTAGAAAGGGAGAAAAGGACAACAGATGTTTCCTGTACTTTATAGTTTCTCCCTCACATTTAAAATTGTTACTGCCTTTGTTACTTTCATAAGAACCCAAAAAGCCATGGGATCATTAGTAGGCTAATAAATCAGTTGAAAAGGAAAATATCAGGATAAGAAATGTTGAATAACCTTATTAATATTTGATTTAGGTGAAGCAGAGAGCTTCCTTATACTCTTAGCTGCCAGTAGTTGCAGGGAATTTCATGATAACAATACAATGATTTAAAATAACTCAGATAGGATTTATATTTTTGTTATGTTGCTAAAACGTTAGTTTAGTTATGATGGATCTAAACAAACTTCATTCCTGGATAGTAGTCTCCTAATACATTTTGATACAAATGTTACAGTTTAGTAACAACAGACGTAAACTTTAAGCCAATATCTGAAATAATAAGCAGCACTGTGTAGTACAGTTTCAATAAAGACCTGTGGTGGTGACGCTATGGTGCTGTGGGTTTTTTAAACATTCTGTTTTCTTTTTGGTAAGCAAACAAACGAAGGAGTTTAATTTCTAAACAGCCCAGTCTTCAAAATCCGTCCTACCGTAAAAGCCAGAACACACGGCCTTCAACATTAAAATTGGGTTAAATGCTGGAGCTAAAAGAATGACAAATTATAATTTCAGCTCTGATTGAAACACAGTTGTAACATTTGCTTCATAATGAGGTGCCAAATTAGCTTCCCTCAAACATAAATCCTTCCAAGTGTTGGTTTTTGCTTGTTTTACTGCAGCTCTATTTCTGTTACTTGTTAGACATTTAAATCCTCCCATCTTTGTTGTTTTTAGTTTTTTTTCCCCGTTGAGGCGATTTCAGATTTGAACCGGTTTGTGTTTTCTGTCCAGTTTGCACGAGGCCATTATTCCCAGAGGGGCGCGGCAGGGCCAGAGCCAGCTGAAGAGGACCTGCAGCATCTTCGCCTACGAAGACATTAAGGAGGTTCACAAGAGGCGCTACCTGCTGCAGGTGAGTGCCTCACGCTCACACCTCCAACCAAAAACCTTCAGGCAGCCACATTAGTTCATGCAAAAAAAAATTCTTATCTTTGGCTTGTTCAATATTTCAGATATGTCTGTTTTTTTTATATTACAATGATATGCTTTTACATTTTTATCGTTCACCTACCTAAATGCAGACTCTGCTGTAGTTGGACACTACATTAAGCTAAGATGAACAAATACAAGGTATCTTTGCATACCTTGTGTAAATTTTTAACACGCAGGGCAACCATTATGCAAGTCTGCTAAATGGTCTAAAAATAAGTACAATTTATTAAAAAATTCACAATTGTTTTGTCTTGCCGTATGACATTTATTACCATGTGCATCATATAATGTTTTTTTAAAATTACAGGAAATGTTAGAAAGTAAAGTTGCCTCACAGTTTTAGTTTGAAAGTGTTTTTTGTTTCTTTCCCTTCAGCCGATGGCGGTGGAAGTCTTCTCAGTAGATGGAAGAAATTACTTGTTGGCCTTCCAGAAGGGTGTTCGTAACAAAGTTTATCAGAGGTAAAAGTTTCGCATTTGCACTAATTTAGAAGGCTGTAAAATCAGCGTTTTAATCAGTGTTTTGGTGCAGATGAAATTCAAGGAAATGTGTCCTCTTGGGTTTTTTAAAGACGATGTTTCCTGAGCAATTTTTAGCCAAAACCTCGAGTTTTGAACTGGTCTGCAGCTGAATGTGGCTAATAGGTTGGAAATAAATCGAAATAATATAGATTAATTGTTTATTTTTATCAGTGCTCTATTGCAGACGGAGAGCAACCCTTAAAATCTAAAGTAAATTTCTGCACATTCCATCTTAGTCGGTTTTAGAGGGACAAATGTTACAGACTTTTAAACCAACACCGTGTAACGTTTCAACCTTTATAAAATATTTTCATAACTTTTGTGATCATACGTCATCTGAACGAAGGGGGTCTGAATGACGCCTCTGTCATGGCACGAAGGGGGTCTGTATCGCTTTAACCTGCACTAAGAAACTTTGAGGAGGGTGGCAGGAACACTGCCACACACAACAAATACAAATGTGCTGACTGCTTTATGGCATACCTCACTTACCCCGTTTCTTATCTCCAACATCATCATCTGACATTGTTTCACCACAGTTAGATTCATCACCTCATCGCTATTCATCCTTCACACAGACACTGGAAACAGAAATGTACTTCAATCCTACTGCAGGCGACTGGGAGATCAGGATTTTACCACCCTAGGCGCTGGTGCTCATGGGAAATGCAGTCTTCCCTCCGCCCAAACACTACCGCTTTTATCCACAGAGGGCCACCAGAATCGACCAAAACTAAAACTTCTTTAGTGTTGCTTAAGATAAAAACGGCTTATAATTTTAATAATTTTTGAATCTTATATTACAAAGTTTTGTAGGAAATTTTGTTTTTGGAAAACTTTTTTAAAGACATTTAGTGTAATTTTTCTGGTAAGATCAAAGTAATTATTTAAAACATCAACAGAAATTTTTGCTCAAATCAGACTTTTGTTTTAGTTGCACATTGTTTCTCTTTCTTCCTCACTTTTTATTGTATTTACTCCAACACTTATGTATATATATATATATATATATATTTATAGTAATATTTAGTCAAGTTTATACTTGGTCCTCATATTTTTTGATATCTATATTTTACACATTGGCTATGCACCAACTTAGGCCAAAACAAATCTGTTGCATATCTAATATCGTAGATTTGTAAAGCAACTTGTTGCCTCTTCTTGTACTGTTTTCATTCATCGTAACTAATGGTCAGGACTACAAATCACAATTCTTAATTAAAAAAAGAAATTAGCACGATACCAATATAAAGAAGATACAATAACGGCAATGCATGATGGAGGAAATAAGGAAGAGTATAATTGTGTTGGATGATTAGAATGAGAAGACACGGATGAATCAATTGAAGGAGGGGTAATTGGGATGATTAGTGTGTGAACACATGGATGTATAAACACCGAACAATTCTCGGTCTCTGCAGGTTCTTGGCAGTTGTGCCGTCGCTAGCCGACAGCTCTGAGTCCGTTTCGGGTCAGAGGCCCAACACGAGCGTCGAACAAGGGTAGTTATCTCGTTGTGCTGGTTTATTTCTGTTGAAACACATGAAAAACGGACACTAAACTTGTCTCCACCCGTGTCCCATCAGTTCTGGACTTCTCAGCACGTTGGTTGGCGAGAAGTCAGTCACTCAGAGATGGGAGGTAAATGGAGCATCTTGTTTCTGGATCCTTAGTAGTCGTTCCTGGATTTTTACCTGGATTAAGTTTGTTATCCGTGTTCCAGCGAGGAGAGATCAGTAACTTCCAGTACCTGATGCATCTGAACACGCTGGCAGGACGCTCCTACAACGACCTGATGCAATACCCCGTCTTCCCCTGGATCCTGGCTGACTACGACGCAGAGGTGAGCGGGGATTTTTATTCTTCAGATTTGATGGAGCCTTTAAACAGAGATTTTTGTAATGATCTAGTTATTGTTTTTATTTTATACCAGGAACTGGATCTGAACAACCCCAAGACGTTCCGAAACCTGGCCAAACCCATGGGCGCCCAGACGGACGACCGGCTCACACAGTACAAGAAGAGATACAAGGACTGGGAGGATCCCAACGGTAAGACCTCAGAGCGCAGTAATTAGACTGGAGTTAGCTTGAAAAGCTTGAAAGGAAGGATGGAGAAAGGAAAGCTCGAAAACTAATACAAACATGCACATATAAAGAACAATTAAGTTGCGATATTCTTATTCCTTAAACTGGCAAAATTAAAAAATGTGCAGAACACTAAATGAAATGTTTAGCTAAACATGTAATGTTAATTTTATCTTTGTAACTCTCGACCCTCATTTCCTCTCTATCCAGGTGAAACCCCTGCGTACCACTACGGCACCCACTACTCCTCCGCTATGATTGTGGCCTCGTATCTGGTCCGGATGGAGCCCTTCACGCACATTTTCCTCAGACTTCAGGTTTGGTCCTCGGCTTCCAGAGCCTGGCTGCTGCTCTGATCAGCCCTGTTTCTAAGCCATGTGTGGTCAGCTTTAAAGCCATTGTAACTGCATACAACAGCCGCAATCAGTAAAACAACCCTGTTAGCCGAGGGGATTAACTAAACAGTAATGAAAATTACTGTGACTTTTTCTACGTCCTCGTCTGTGCGAGGCTTGTTTGTTTCTCTAGATCATGAATTACAAGAAAGTAAACAGTAATGGGGACGTATGCAGAAGTAAATATTTGTAATTTAACCTTTCTTTGAAGTTTACTATTAGTTTTAAAAGTAGTATCTCTGTAATTTGTTTTAAAAGTTATCTTCATTGTTGATCAAAGGAAAAAATAAATGCACTTAAAAACTTTTACTTATTATTATTATTATTAATAATAATTATTTACAACAAAAGATATCATTCAATGTTGAGAAATCCTAAAAATATTTTTAAGAAACAATCATACGTGTTTTTTTCTTTTCTGAAATGTGCGGACATGTTTGGTGAAAGGTGAAACCGTTTCTGTCTGTGTGACTTTCAGGGAGGTCACTTCGACCTGGCCGACAGGATGTTCCACAGCGTCCGCGAGGCCTGGCTTTCTGCCTCCAAACACAACATGGCCGACGTCAAGGAGCTGATTCCAGAGTTTTTCTATCTGCCCGAGTTCCTGCTGAACTCCAACAACTTTGATCTGGGTGCGTTGAAACAGCTCGTTGGCAAGCCTTCTTTCCGCTGCTCTATGAGCCGATAAAATATCTCCTGTGCTTTCCTTGCTTCGGTCCTCAGGTGCCAAACAAAACGGCATCAAGCTGGGTGATGTCCTCCTCCCCCCCTGGGCCAAAGGCGACCCCCGGGAGTTCATCAGAGTCCACAGAAAGGTGGAGCAGAGACACAGGCGCGACTGACGGCCCGGATTGTTGCTACTTTAACTCCCGCCGTTTTTTTCCCCCTCCCAACATTTTCAGGCGTTGGAGTGCGACTACGTTTCCGCCCACCTGCACGAGTGGATCGACCTGATCTTTGGCTACAAGCAGCAGGGACCTCCAGCCGTGGAAGCCGTGAACGTCTTCCACCACTTGTTCTACGAGGGCCAGGTGGACATCTACAACATCAACGACCCGCTGAAGGAGACTGCCACAATCGGCTTCATCAACAACTTTGGCCAAATCCCTAAACAGGTCAAAAAACGTACTCGGCTGTTAATCTCACTTACTGCTTTTAATTTGAAATACATGCACAACTCTAATTATTATTTAAGTTTTTTTTTTTTTTTTTTTTTTCAGCTGTTTAAGAAGCCTCATCCACCTAAACGGGTTCGCAGTAAAGCCAACGGCGACTTGGCCGCCGTTCCCCCGAGCTCCAACAACGACAAGATCTTTTTCCATCATCTGGACAACCTCAGACCGTCTCTGGCTCCCGTCAAAGGTGAGCAAAGTCGCTCAAACTGTTTAGGTTTCTGGTTACAACAGGTGAAAGAAAAATGTTAACAAATGACTGTTGGTGCATGCAAGGCAATGCAAAGGCAGGCTGCAATTAACTTTTTAGGTTTTCTCGCACCAACTTGTAATAGTTGGGATTTAAACTGATCTGGGTCTTTCCAAAGGTTGCATGATAAAAACATCAATATAAACAGAAACAAACGAGATCGAATGAACAAATCCTAAATCCACCAGCGCACTAATATTGATACCATACCTTGTGTTTTTAAGTCATATCTTCTGTTTTGAAGGCATTATTTTACTTCAGGGAGTAAAAAGTTTGTAAATGTTTGTTTTTTCCTGTTTCTGTATTTACTTACAAACACACTAGTAACTTTGTTGGTGTCAGCAGGAAGTTGCTAATATCTTAGTTTACATCGCGTACACAACTTTATTGTCTGGCTACAAAACACGATTCAATTCTTCGTATCTGTTTGGCGCAGAGCTGAAGGAGCCCGTTGGACAGATCGTGTGCACAGATAAAGGCATCCTGGCTGTGGAGCAAAATAAAGTGCTGGTTCCACCCTCCTGGAGCAAAACGTTCGCCTGGGGCTACGCCGACCTCAGCTGCCGCCTGGCCAACTACGAGTCTGATAAGGTCAGCGAGTTTGATTAACGATAAATGTTCCTCAGTTCATAAAAAAAATCTTTTTTCTATCATATTTACTCTTTGGTTGCTCCAGTCATATGGTTAGATTCTATGTTGCTTGAAGTTCTCTTGAATCGAAACATACAGTCACATTTAGGCCTTTGCTAAATGCTTAAAAGTTGTTTTGAACCCCTTTGTGAGAAATACCACCAAAAACGAAGCTGTGCAGGAGCCGTGGTAACAGGAAGAGCCAAATTTAGCCATAATCACTCCGAAATTTGATTTGTTACTTCATAACTAAACCGTTGTGGAGCTGCCAGTTCCTGTGTTGATGAGGAAAAATCTGGACGTTAGCTGGAGGTCAAGACGACCTGAATTTTCTCGTCTGGTTTCAGGCGTCGGTGGTGTACGAGTGTTTGTCAGAGTGGGGTCAGATCCTCTGTGCCATATGTCCCAACCCCAAGCTCGTCATCACCGGGGGAACGAGCACCGCCATCTGTGTGTGGGAGACGGGAGGCTCCAAGGAGAAGGCCAAGTCTCTGATGCTCAAACAGGTGAAGGTCTTTGACGTCGCGGCGTCATCGAGTCTCCATTCAGTGGTGTGAGCCGTGCTCAGATTTTGTACATTTTAGGCATTACTCGGCCACACAGACGGCGTGACGTGTCTGACTGCTTCGTCGGCGTACCGTATCGTCGCCAGCGGCTCCCGGGATCGTACCTGCATCATCTGGGACCTCAACAAGCTGTCGTTCGTCACGCAGCTCCGCGGACACCGCGCGCCCGTCTCCGCCCTCTGCATCAACGAGCTGACGGTGAGTTGACCTCCCAGGATTCCTGGCTGGTTTTGTTTTTTAAGCGCTTCCCTCGTGATGATATAAAACCGCGGTCCGTCCTTGGCAGGGCGACATCGTGTCCTGCGCGGGAACGTACATCCACGTGTGGAGCATCAACGGCAGCCCCATCGCCAGCGCCAACACCTTCACCGGCCGCAGCCAGCAGATCCTCTGCTGCTGCGTGTCGGAGATGAACGAGTGGGACACGCAGAACGTCGTCGTCACCGGCCACTCCGACGGCGTCGTCAGGGTGACCCAGCTGCGTCTCTCAGAATGGACGTTCGTCCTCGTTTTCTTTGGAGCTTTTTAGCATTTTCCTGTTTTTTCCGGTCTGTTTAGTTTTGGAGGATGGAGTTCCTTCAAGTCCCTGAAACTCCAGCACCAGACCTGGCGGAGCCCGACGTGTCTGAGTGCTGCGCAGACGAGAAAATTGGTGAGTTCACTACTGACATGTTAGCGCCCCTTGCACTTTGTTTCCAAACACAGTTGACTTGTGCTTAGTGTTATAAAGCCAGCTGTTGTGTGGAGGCCACAAAGGCCTATGGAATATTAAAGAAAAATAGGATTCGCTAAACCTACCAGACTTGTCAGGGAGGATCTTGTTGAAAAGTCTAAAGCTCAGGTTAGAAAAGTGCTCAACCCTTCATGAGAAAATGCAGCGAAGCAGACAAGAAGCTCAAGGTCCCTCTGGTTGATCCGCAGAGATCCACGACTGACGTGGAAGAATCTGTATTATTACTGCTCTCCTCCAATCTGATCCTTAAACAAGATTGACGAGAAGAAAATTTCTGCTGTGTCCGACTCACCACAAATAAACCTCCTTAGGGCTGCACTTTCACACGGGGGCTGGTTACACTTGGAGGAGGAAAACTACCGGCCTGAATCAACTGAACATGGTGAAACATGGTGGTGGAGATGTTTTATTATCCGGTTAGTGTGAGGATTGGTGCACATTCATCCGCAACAGTCCAGGAAGAAAAGCTGCAAAAGATAGTGAGATAAATGTGTTTGTTTTCAGCTGCATGACTCAGGTGGGTTTCATTAGCGCCACATCTACAAGTTGCAGGACCTCGGCGGGGTGGTGGACTGGATTTAAAAATCTCTACTGTGCTTTATGGTCCAACATTTTATTAATCCAGATGTAAATGCAGCAAAAGCGAAAGAGAATTTACTCTCAAAAGATGACAATGCCCCACTTTCTAGATGTTTTATTGGTAAATAATTTTGAAAGCCATGTTTATTTATTTTTTCTTCCATTGGCGTGTTTCATACAGTATATTTGAGTTTGTGACCGTGAAGTGATCTAATGTCAGCCTCTCGTGAATGGATTCCGATTTTTTGTATCATGATATGATTAAAATCTTATTTTTTTTTTCAAAGTATTTATTGAAAGTTGTTTTGGTTTCAAATGTATTCATAATTTCCTGCTTCGATTTATATAAAAATCAGAATAGGACTGAGTCTTGGCTGAACTGTGTTCCCCTTGGTTTGAATTCTGCCTGCACTCTGAGCCCTCCCACACTTCTAGTAAACGCTCTCGTTCTCTCAGAGGGCGGCGAGAGTCAGAACGGCGATGAAGACAGCAGCGAGTCAGAAGGAGAGGAACCGCCGCCGCCACCGCCGCCACCGCCGCCACCGCCACGTGATACTGCAGCTGGCGGAGGCAGCGGGAGCCAGCCGGGCAGCGCCGTCCACCGACCCAGAGGTACTCGGCCATCGGCTTATCTAAAGAACCGACGCCAACTCACATTTTCTCTCCTTAAATTTCACGTCTGTTTTTTTCTCGATATGTTGAGGTCCCTCATCTCGAGCTGGAGCGTCGTGGTCGATGGACAGTGGCTCTGACGACTCCCACCGCTGGTCGGACACGCTCAGCATTGATGAAAAGGACGGCTTTGTGTTTGTAAACTACTCTGAGGGCCAAACGAAAGGGCCCCAGCCTCAGCCCGCTCATCTGGGCCAAGGATCGCTCCCTCAGCCTCTGCACCCGTCAGCCGCCGAAGCACGGACGTTTAACCAGCTCAAAGCAGGTGGGTTTTCTTTTCCCAGCTCATCCAACCTTTTTAGTTTCGAATAAGGGAAACCTACTGAGAGTGTGTTTGTATTTTTATGCCCGCAGGTTACAGATGGGAGCGCCAGCTGGTCTTCCGGAGCAAACTCACCATGCACACGGCGTTCGATCGCAAGGACAATGCTCACCCGGCCGAGATCACCTCGCTCTCAATCTCCAAGTAAGAGGGCCAAGATTTACTCTATAAATATTTAAGATGTAAACAGTCTTAAAGAAGGGGGGGGTCGTGTATTTGATTGTGTCTTGTTAATATATAGAAAAAAAATAATATACATTTGACTCTGTACCATAGCAACAACATATTCCTTAAAATTGGCTGCTGTCGTTTTAAGAAGCTAAGAAAAACAGTATAATATGAAATAAAGCTCAAAATATTTCACTTAGCATATTAATACTCACATAAGTTGATAATTTAAAAACATCTGTAAGTTAAGTGTCAGTTAAACAGGAGTTAAGCAAGCCTAGATTGTGCTTTAATCACTTGAAATGCAACATGCTGCACTGAAACGACGTCTCGTATCAGCGTATACGTCTCCCCCGCTCTGCAGGGACCACAGCAAGATCCTGGTTGGAGACGGACGCGGCAGAGTGTTCAGCTGGACCGTGAGCGACCAGCCCGGCCGCTCGGCGGCTGACCACTGGGTGAAGGACGAGGTGGTGGACAGCTGCTCCGGCTGCGCCGTCCGCTTCTCCTTAACGGAACGACGCCACCACTGCAGGAACTGCGGGCAGCTCTTCTGTCAGAGGTCAGATTACCTAAAGCCTCCATCGATCCTTGAAGAGCATTTAACTCTTAAATATATCTTTCGATTCCAAAATCAGTTTAATTGTGTTCATCGTCTTGTTAGAATAAAAACAATTCTCTCAACAAGATTGAATATTTTAGAATAATTATTTTACAGTATAAATTTTCAACCTGCTTAAAATAAATTAATCAGACAATATTCTATCTGTAGATAATGAAATAGAATCACGAGATGTGTCAGACCCATCTTACAAAATGATTACCCACCGACATTCAAGTAATATGAAGTATATTTAATCTTGAATTGAGTCCAGCCTGTTTATGTAGTAACTAAAATTAAATATAAAATGAAATAGTAAATAATGGTTCATCTGCGATGAATAGTTAAATAGGAAGGTTACTTTAAAAATAAGTTTTACTTCTTCAAAGCATCTTTTCAGACAATTTACAAGTTTATTTAGTGGAGAATGTTGTTGTTTATTAGTCTTTGTTTCTGTTTTATATCTGGAGCGCCTCAGGGCTGAGTGCTTGGTCTATACTTTTGTATTTAGGTTTTGACTCCAGGGTGACAAAATACGCATTATTATTATTATTTATTTTTTTTGTTGTAATTATCAAAACACTTTGTAAACACAATAAAAATGTTATTGTCCAACTGGAGCTGCAAACTTGTTTGACTCTCATTGATCAACGTCTCTGTCTTGTCGCCTTGTGTTTCAGGTGTAGCCGCTTCCAGTCTGAAATTAAAAGGCTGAGGATCTCCTCGCCCGTGCGAGTCTGCCAGAACTGCTACTACAACCTTCAGCATGAGCGAAGCGTCGACGACGGCGGCAAAAATTGAGCTCCGCCCTCCATCTGCCCTCCTTGTGACCCATAAACTTCCCAGAACCCCTCTCAAACGTTAGAATGTTTGATTTGCACACGTAAAGGAAAAATGTGGTAAGAAACAAAACTATACAAAAAAAACAACTCAGCCATCACTTAAACCAGACGCACTCATCATCTGGAGGGAAAGAAAGCGAAGCAGCTCGTCTGAACCGATTCCTCGCCGTGTTCGCTCGGCGTCCAGGAGCAGGTGTCATCATCCTCTGTGTCACGGGAACCATTAAAAAAAAAAAGACTTGTTCATAGTGTAAATACGTAACCACGGCCTTTTTAAGTCTGCAAACACGACAGAAATGAACTACGTTTAGAGAACCAACAGCTAGCTTGTAACTTAGCGTTGTAACTAACCACTCCTTGCTTTAAAAAGACAAACTAAACGACAGAGAGTGTAACCTGCGTCACAAGCCTCAGCGGGTCCGGAGGAGAAATGAATGTCAACACTTTCTGTGAGTCAAGTTATGCAAAAATTACTTTTTTTTAAATAAATATATGTATTAATATTTTTCATATCACTTTGTTTACAAAATGTGACAGATCAATCATAGAATGATTTTTTTATTTTATTTTGTTTTTAAACTTCTGTAAACATCATTTCAGATTTTTTAAGCATTGAACTCCATTTTTCTGCTTTGACTTTTCCGAGATCCCCCGAAACGCTGACATTCATTTCAAAATGTGAATTTATTTTGCGAAGTGCTTTTTTTTTTTTTTTTTATCGCTAGTAAGCACAGAAAAGGGAAACTTTTGTTTATCGCATCGCTCAGCCTCCTCGTTTTACAGCAATCATGACCTTGATTATTATCCCTTGATATTTAATAAGCTTTGGCCTGGCTGTGTTTAAAAATGAAATGTCACACAGGTTCAAATTTGTGGGTCGGTTTAGCAGCGAGTCCACTTTGTAATTTTAGATTTTTCTCCCTAGCAGATGTTGGGAGGATTTTAAAGGGACATTTCATTTTTTCTATTCGTCCAACTCTTTTGTTTCAGCTTAAAAACACAGAAGTTTGCCGATTTTAACGTATTTCTTCACATTGACGTTTTTTTTTCTTTCCTGTGTGCAAATTCTGTTTTAAATTCACAGCTTAAAGCTGCAGTGGCTAACATTTATAAAGTAAGTGTAAGTTCACACTTACTAATGCTAATTACATTTTTTTTGCTATTTATTCTTACTACTAAATCAATGCATCTGTTTTCGGCTTCTGTGTGAACGGTTTACGACTCCAAAAAACGAAGATGGCGCCGTCTTTATATCGATTTTAAAGTTTTTTTTAACAGATTGAAGCCAGTCTTACTTTCTTAAGATCATAATTAGATGAAGCAAGCTGAGAAAAAGGAAAACTAAACTCTGCACTGCTTGCTTCAGCCCTTGTTTACGTCCAGATTTATCACGTTTGGCTTCCTCTGGTGCAGAATTGAAGAAACATTGTCCGCGTAGACGTACCGTGTGATCAACGGCACCGACTGTTGGCTCGGATTGGTTCTTTCTAAGCAGGTAGAGGACTGCTGATAGGAGCCAGAGGAGCTCGGTTTTACTTCAGATTATTTGTCTCATATAATACTACGAGGTCATGGTGACAGTTTTAGCTTTAACGTCTGTTAGTTCAATTTAATGTTGAGGTTTTTCGACTAGGTCGAATAAACAGGAAAGGCTGAAAGCTCGTTATAACCAGTCAGTTTTGGAGCCGATGAGGTTCTATCGTCATCTTAATACAACCAGATCCTCTGAGAAGCTCCATTATCCGCGAGAGGTCAGAGTAGAGCCTGGAAAAAAAGAAGAACCAGGAAATCAATCCCAGAACTTAATCAAGAGACTATATTTCCTTTCTGAAGAACAAACCGACCAGGATCCTCCAGAATCAGCTGAACTGTTGCTCTCCTGGACCTCCGAACACAAAAACACCAATAATGAGAAGGAACATGAAGAGATATTTGACTCGTAAATGTAGCTGGATCACATGAGGCTCTTCAAACTGTGTTTTTTTTTTAAGTTTAAAGGTAATAAAAAGTCTGGCTTGATCATAGATTTTCATTCAACATCTGGAGTTATAGAAGGACACCAAAGGTGGGATCAGTTGGCATCAGTTTCGCCTTTTTACCCCCACTTTTCATTTTACATAAACGTGTAGATTTTATATGGATTATGAATCTAGTAACGCGTTTCAAACCGACCTCTGGTGTAAAACAAGATTATTTTGTCCTGTTCTTAATTG
This sequence comes from Orestias chungarensis, assembly GCA_032876305.1. Classification (NCBI taxonomy): domain Eukaryota; kingdom Metazoa; phylum Chordata; class Actinopteri; order Cyprinodontiformes; family Cyprinodontidae; genus Orestias; species Orestias chungarensis. Next base: position 205,623 of record JAVLVB010000547.1, on the reverse strand, counting down.
GTCCATATTGAGTCAACTGCAGCGTCGGAAGACAACTTTTAAATGTCAAGAGTTTGTCATTTCCAATAACCTAATCCCATAAAATGAATTTTTTTTTATGTTTGATGTAAGTCAGTTTCTTTCGTCTCTCTTCCTTTGTCTCGCTGCTTTGTCTGTTGACCTTTGAATCCGTTCGGTTCGCTTCATTCCATCGTTTCCTGCTGCTGTTCGTCGCTGAATCACAAACCCGTTACAAACCCGTTAATTATCATCATCATCGTGTCGTCATGGCGAGAAGAGGCCCATTTGTTTTGCACCCTGTGGAAAATCAAGAAGGCTGAGAGAAATCCAGAGTTTTTACTGACGCAGGTTTGTGTTGAGGCGCGTTTCACTGCAGATAAATGAAACTGTACAGAGTATTTATGCAATTATAACTGGATTTAGATTTTTTTTTAAATGATTTCAGCAAGTTTTGTTACTTGTTGCATGTTTTATTAACACGGCTGACTTTCTGTGTCAGTATATTGTACATGTTAGATATGGTTTTTTTCTGCTGGATTTATGCTTTTGTTTTTATCTGAGGCGTTGTCTGATGAGCGGCCGACTTACGCAGATCTCGTTCGGGTGGACTTTTGATGGAAAAAACTTAACAAAAAACACCTCTGAAGTAAATAAGAATCAAGAAAGGAAAAAAAAAAAAAAGAAGAGGAAACTGGATTATTTCGGTGGTCTGGTATTAGACTGCGTTACTACAGTATCTGGTGTGCAATCTGTGATAACTGAATGTTCCTTGTATCCTTGTGTTCACTTCATCCTACGAGAGAATAGAAGTAAAAAAACAAACAAAGTAGTAGAGTAACACCTTTGTCCTCGTCGGCAGAGCAAAATGGTTCAATAATGCAATAGAGCTGGTACTTACTGTTTTTCATTTTAGTTCAATAAATAACTGCTGTTTACCACCGAAGGCTGTCGTGTCTGATTTGAAGGAAATCTTCCCCAGGTTGTCCTTCTTTTCTGTGGTGGAGACCACCTCCCACAAACGTGTCTCTAGTTTAAGTAATTGCAAAATCAAACAACGACGAGTCTCTTGTTTTTTTACAGCGATGTTATTTTCACTGAGTTTAATCAAAAAGGAAACGAGAAGAAGTGTTCTGAGAGAGAGCGTTCTGTTTTAGGGGCACAAGAATCATTTCCAGTTTAGGATTCCCCAGTCTTAGAACCAAGGAAATATAAAAACACTGAATTTTCCCATGAGTAACGTAAAAGTATGTTATTGATTTAACTTTTTGTTGCCGAAGAAAATTAGGGCAACAACACGTTACATAAAATTTGCTTTATGTGCTTTGGACATGAACAGATGGAAAACGGGATCTAACTCAGACATGATGTAGAAGAGAACGATGAAAAGAGGTCATAAAGAGGCATTAGGAAAGGTTTTTTATTATAAGAAGAAAAGAGAAAAGAAAAGTTAAATAATGGTTGTGAAAGGGAATACGTTGGATAAACGGGGTTTGCAACTTGAGGCTCCAGCGTCACCAGCTGCTCTTTAAATCTTTTTCCTCACTAGTCAGCCCTCAAAGTGAGAGAAGTCCAAATGATGCAACCCCTCAGTCGTAAGGGCAAGATTTTCAAAATTACAACATATCAGAAAATATTTAAATTCACCAAACACTGTCTCATTTAAAAAGAAATTTTAATTGATGTAAGTAAACTATTACATTTACAATTTTGTAAACAAAATAAAAATGTGTATAATTTTCTCACTATATATTCATTTTGTAAATTAATATAGCCAAGTTTTACTTTTCTTTTCAGGGGTCGCCAAGCTCTTTGGGGGATACAAGCTAAAAAATCAGGCAACCTCTGCTTTAGATCATTTACAGCAGTTGCTTTTATAAGCTCAATTTAACGACATTGTAATAATATTATTCCGATCAAATGTGACTATAAGGATCTGCATTTAGATCTCTTTATGTGACTGGATTGGATTGATTTGTCAACCTTCATCGTGTTTATAGGGTCTCAAACTCAAAGACTGACATAATCTATACACCTCAGATTTATAACTTGTCTTTGGTGACCTTTCCAGGCGTCACCCTGCAGAGGTCACCGGTCCATCACAGAGACATAGTATAAAGTAATAAAATTACCTAACTTATCTTTTTTTTTTAGACCACAGGAGGAAGCTGGAGTACCCAGTGAGAATAACCAGGCCGTGCATGGAGAAAACATGCACAACTCCAGTCGGAGGTTTGAACCTTTGTCCTTTAATTCTGCAACCCTGATTTCAAAGCTGTTTAATGGTTTCACATCAGATGTGTTGCTGTTGTCAAGACTTTTCAAATGAACCTGCTTTGAGCTGAAATGTTGCGTTCAAAGGACACAGCAGTTCTCCAGAGAGCATGATGCGTTTAATGTCGGTCAGTTTTCTCGGAACAGTCGATGCAGAATGTGAAAGTCAGTCTTGTCTACTGGTTACTGCAGAGAAGCAGAGCAGGTTAACCCAGTATGAGCTGAATGGAGGCTGACGCAGCAGCGCAGCAGAATAAAGCTAAACCCAGGTACACAGACGCAGACCGGAACTGGGTTTTTCAGGCTTCAAAATAAAAGCATCCATAGAAACCCTCCAACTTCTAAACGTGCTAGATTTAACAGAATAGGATTCTTTTAATCACACCTTTAAGGGTCAGTTGATGTTAAACCATGCAACTATTAACAGGTAAATCAAAGAAATCGAGTAGGAAAGGAAAGGTAGAATTTTATAACGCAAATGTAAAATAAATTGTTTTGTTACATTTGCCATCACATTACCGAACAAAATTCAACAAAATACCTTTTTCTTGTTTTTTAGGCTATCTTTGCTGTAAATAAAAGGGAAAACAGAAGTACCCAAGTATCCAATTTTGACAGATAAAAAAATCAGCATATGGTCGATAAATCATTTAAAAATAATAATGTATTGTTATTTTTCAGTATAATGCACTTAAGAAATTTAATTTCAAACTAATCTGGTTTTTACTTCATTTAAATCCCTACAAAATGACAAACAATCCTACCTATTTCTTTACAAAATGTAAAGGAGAATAAAGACAGATAATAACTCTTATCCATAGTAAAACATGGCGGTAAGCAGAGATGCATTTGTACAGAAAAAATATACTATATAGATTCAAATAAAGGCTTTGAACCTCTTGGATTGTTAGTTTACGGAAATAAGTATGCATAATATGGACAGGCATTTCCTTGTTTATACATTTGATTCATCTGGTTAGTGTATTATTGCTCACAGCTAATGTAACCAAACTCCTGAATAGGCTCTGCTATACAGTACAATCCCCTTAAAGCCGCGTTTATACCTGTTGCTTAAACACTTTTGACTTTCATGCGGCTTTCCTTTTAATATGTTTGGGTGCATTGGTGGTTTATTTTGCATGTGTCTCTCCCTCCTTGTTGAGTGTGTCAATTACTTCCATATCCTGGCCAGACATCACATTTTTGTGTTTAGATAATTTTTTTACTTTATAATTTAATCTAATGTTTTATCGTAAATACATGACAAAGGAAATTTTCATTAGCTTTGGGCATTATTTATCAAAATCAAAGAGGAAAATTGCTGAATTGTATGTCACTTTCTTTAAATTTAATTACTAAAATGAATAAATAAGAAAAGTCACCCAAACTCTCTTCAAACCCGATGTCAACAACCTGCTAGAAGGAAGATTTTCTTTATTATAAACCCAATAATAAAGGTTAGTTTTAGTTTGTTTTCTGTAAATTTCCATGCAAGGTCTTCACAACATCTCCAACAGACATTTAACATATTTTTTAAAGTAGTTTTGAACTCTTCTGTCTTTCATTATTTTTTATATTTATAGTAAATTTTCATAAAACTTTTTTTGTTGGATATTATACAGGTTTTTTTTTATTTTAAAATATGAAAATCGATCAAGTTTAATTTGATCAGCCTACATGATTAACCATTGTTGTGGTAGATATAAAAAGACTACTTTTATTTTATTTTGAAGGCGAGTACCGGAAGAGGTGCGTCCGTATATCACCGAGCTTCGCATCAGCAGAAGAAGAAGAAGGTTCTGCGGTGGTAAACAAACAGCAGAGCGGCCGAGTCCAGTCCAGTCCGTGAGTCGGGACCGGTTGACTTTCAGGAAACTCGACCTTCTTACCGAACCGGCTCCACGGCTCGGTTCCGCTTCGCCGGCTTATGTGACCCATTATCCGGGCGAGACGAGCGAGATATGACGGAGCTGAGGCAGCGAGGTTCGGCCGTACGGGAGCCCGAACCGGAGACCACCAGCGACCGGGTAGGAGCCGCTCCCTGGGGGGTGAAAGGTCACCGGTAGCTGCGGGGGTCCCGGGCCTGGAGAACAGCCCAGCTGGCGGCTAGCTGGCTGCTAGCAAGCTGGTTAATCCAGGTTCGGCCGCAGCTCTGACCCGAACCTTCCCCTCTCCATGTCAGCCTGCTGCTTACTCAGGTCAAAGGTTAAATCTGGATTTAATGGTTTGAATTAATGCAACTGGATGTATCAATGCAACTTTTTCACTTCTGATACCGATACCGATGTTTCTGTCTTCAGTTTTGCCCGACACCGATATTTCTGTCTTCAGTTTTGCCCGATACCGATATTTCTGTCTTCAGTTTTGCCCGACACCGATATTTCTGTCTTCAGTTTTGCCCGATACCGATATTTCTGTCTTCAGTTTTGCCCGACACCGATATTTCTGTCTTCAGTTTTGCCCGATACCGATATTTCTGTCTTCAGTTTTGCCCGATACCGATATTTCTGTCTTCAGTTTTGCCCGATACCGATATTTCTGTCTAAAGTTTTGCCCGATATCGATATTGATTAGATACGATATCAGCAGGAAACATTCAGACCTTTCGTACTTCTGAGAAGAAACTATGAGAAAAACAACTGATCAATTTATTAATAATTAATTAGTCACATAAATATTAAACTTTCCTCAAGGGAAGACAATTCTACAGTTGAATAAATTAAATATGAAGTTTAACAACAATAGATCAAACGCTGAAAGTAACTGATTGTGCTGGAGTGATGAGACTGGAGATTTTAGATAAAGGCCGTTATGATCCGATATTCGCTTTTTTTTGGACCGATATCCGATGTCAATATCGGATCAAAACACCCCTACAGATAGGGAATGTTATTTTACGTGAATAAAGATTGTTTAGATGAGCGTTTAGGTTAAATTTGCTAGACTAATAAAATCAGACTTCAGACAAAACTCGGCATTGATCATCAATAGCTTATACGAAACGACATAAATAGATGCAGACGTTAAATTTCATTTCATTTCATTTTGATTATTTGTCATTCAATCAACCCCAATTTGTTACTGGGAATCTTGAATAATTAAGATTTTACTTTGTTTCTTTGGCTTTAAAAATTGCCTTTGTGGTTGTTGTGTTTCTCACCATAGATTCGTGGAAATCCTGCTGTAACTGGGTCAAGTTTGCCGTTTAAGTGAGGGAGAATCATTTTTAGCTTCATAAGAAACTTATAACTAATACTTCCAGTAGGGAGGAGGTTGGAAATTATTATTATTATTTTTTAGACGTGTCACTCTGAGTCGTCCTAAAGTTAGAAGGAATCAAAAATCTAAAAATAAAAATGGTATGCATGATGGGGAGTGACGGAAACCCTCTGAAAGTTAAAAGACCTGTTTTCATTGGCTAGTTTGAATAACACATGACCTCTGAACTCTTCAGGCGAGCTAGCGCTAACCCTGTTTGTTTGTATTCTGTGCTTTTAAAAATACTTGAAGCTTTCTTGGAAAAACACAAGTTTATGAGGAGCTGAAAGAACAAACAGTGGTTTCTTTTTTAAACATTGGTTTACTGTTTTATTTGGCCGTAATGTTTGTTTCTGAATTATTGACCCATATCTGACAAATCGGTTCAGTAGGTCATGTGAATGTATGTTAGAGCAGGCTGAAGTGCGTCCAGGTACTTGTTCGACCTCTAAATCAGGATAAGCAGCTACAAAATAATATGAGAACAAAGCTTGTGTGGAAACAGGAGGTCTCACTTTGACGTAAACTGTAGGTTTGTCTCTATTGTCCTTTAGTCGGTAAAGTTACTCTCAGTCAGTAATGTTGTTCCAGTCAGAGCAGCGATACTTCACGACTAATTTTTAAGATCCTCTTGCAGATATAAGCAGATTTTACACATGAACTTACATACAACTCAAAATAATCGAAAACTTTTCCTTTTTTTGGTTTCGTCACGAGCCACAGCTGAGTGGCCTAATGGGAGCCTCAGCCGGCTTTGACCTTGTTGTAGTCACTCGTGTTTCACCTTATACAGTATTCAGTAGAGTAAACGGGTCCTGCGTTCCTCAGGGTGTTTCCTGATATCACTTTAGTCTGAATCTCTGCCTTTTCTTGTCAAAGAGCTGCAGGGTGCCAGACAGAAACGATGCGATGAGGAGAAAACCAGCAAAGTCGTCGCCGAGCCTCGCCGGGATAACTTGGCTCGTCACGCGGCTCGTTTCTGGGCGTGAAACGACTGCTGCGCTCCGGTTCACGCCCTGAAGCCTAATCCTAAAGTGATTTCGGAATGTAAACGCCCCAGAGTGCCCGGTCCTGTCTAACCGCCGGCGTTCGCTTGCACGGGTCGCTCGGCCACAGTTGCTCCTCAGGCCTCCAGTTTAACTTCTTCTGCCATTTCACTCTCATCAGGTTTTGCCTTGTTTGATTTTTAACTGTAAGGCAAGCAGATTAAGCGAAAAGTGTCAGGGTTTAGAACAATTTGGGGCCTATTTAAGCAGTTTAGTTTTTTTGATTTTCAAACTAATATTCTAATAATTTCAGTCAACTAAGATCAATCAATCAATCAATCAATCATCTGTCATCTGTACAATAGAGAAACAAGTGTCCTTGTACAATGAAATCATTTTTTTCTCTTCTTGCCAAAAAGGCCATAGAAAAGAAAAAAAAACTTGACATTACATATGCCTGATTGCAATAGGTATGATATGGATATTGGTTAAAAGACAGGGCATGATTGTCTGCTTTGGTGAAATTCTAAACAAAAACAAGCTTTGTAGCTGTAATAACGGACCAGAGACTGTTTATCTGACTGTTGTTGTTGGGAACATTGGTGTAGCTTAAAAAGAATGGGTCAATTTCCTGGTTTTACATATTTTTAAAGCAACACTAAGTAACTTGTTAACCTTCATAAAATGTTTTCTTAACTTTTGTGATTGTATGTATACTTTGAGGAGGGTGGCAGGAACCCTGGCACACAAAACAACTACAAATAAGCTGACTTCTTTACGGCATACGTCACTTTCCCCGTTTCTTATCTCCAACATCATCATCTGACATTGTTTCAACCCAATTAGATTCATCCTTCATCCATCCATCGCTATTCATCCTTCACACAGACACTGGAAACATAAATGTACTTCAATCCAACTGCAGGCAACCGGGAGATCAGGATTTTACCACGCTATGCGCTGGTGCTCATGGGAAATGCAGTCTTCCTTCAGGCTAAACACTACAGCTTTTTTCCACACTGGGCCGCCAAAATTGACCAAAACTGAAACTTCTTTACTGCCTGACAGGATTTACTTCATAGAGATCAAAAAGACGATTAGCCACTACAGAAGCACAAAAATTTATTGTTAAAGTAAAAAGACTGGAGACAATATCCAAAAAGTTTTTAAGCATGAACATTTTTCAGATGTGGAAGAAAAACAAACACTTCTTCATCCCTCAGTCCTCCGGATTATTTACTATGAATCGTAATAAGTCCAGATCTTTGTTTTAAACGACGAGGCCGGTTGTATCTCGTCTATTTCGTCCCGTCGTTCCTTTCTTGCGCTCAGAGCCGTTTGGGTCATGCCGTCATAACGGCCAGCGTCTCGCAGCCGGCACATTTGTTTCAGTTGTAATTTGTTTAATCAATTTTGACATTTTTAATCAATTCTGAATAATAGTTAAAGAAAACAAAAATATTCCTATGTCCATTGAGTATTATTGGTGCACCTCTACTAGTTACATTGTTTACGTGAATGAGTGTAAAAATAGATCTGGTCTGACTGTTGGTGTAGATCTAAACTCAGCTTTCTGTAAAGTTTAGTTCAAATCCAGTATCTGAGGTTTACCTGAGTCTTAAGCCACGAAATAAAACGTTTTTTATTGATCCAGCTGAATCCCGCCTGGCTTTGTTTCCTGCTGGAAGCTTCTTATTGTTTCACGCTGCAGTTGGTTAGAGAGGCAAGTCGAACTCCAGCTCAGTGTTTGCTGCTGATTATCCGTCTGCCCTCCAGGATCAGGAAACTTTTAGCTTGGGCTTTAGTTTTAATCAGATTGGTTTAATCCCAGCCAAATGAGTCGTCTGAGGCTCTGACGTCCACAGATGTTAAAAAACAAACTAGGAAATTACTCCCCCTTTTTACACTCTTACCTCTAAATAAAAAAACAGAGCAAAAGTCTCAACATCCTGATTCCAAATGTTAGTGAGTGTGAATGTGGTTCTAGTGTCAGTGAGACTGGACGATCGGCGGAGGAGTTGAGAACATATTTGTATGTAAACTTCGATTCTGGCACCGTTATTCAATCTATTCTACACACATGTGGTGCTAGGAAACCCCCACCATTAAAGGAAGCTCTGAGATGTATGCACAGTCTTTAAACTTGTTCGTCCTTCTGGGTTTGCTGCCAGTCATTTTAAAAGATGCGAGGAAGAGGATGGCGATGACGATGACTGAGAAGAAGAAAATAATGCATTACCAGATCATAAAAAACAATGTTACAAGAAAAGAGAATGACATCCTTCCCTTTCTGTTTTACCTTTGACCAGTGTTGGTTGTAAACCTTCTGGCTGCCTGCTTTTTCTGCTTGTTTATTTAAGATCAGATCACAGGGAAAACAAATCCGCTCATTCTTGGGAATCCTGAGGTGTTCCCTGCAAAGACGGAACAGTTCCAGAGGCAGTGATGGGATTATTCTTTCGTTCAGGTTTTTATGTAGTGCCATTTCACAGTTATTCCTGGTTATCAATCAGCGCTTTACGTTCAGTTACTTATTTGAGTAGTTTAAAACAGTTTCTATCTAAGGAAACCCTTCAGATGATATCAAGTAATAGTCTTGAAGGATACTCTCCTCCTGGTCCAGCGACAGCAGACAATGGCTTGTGTTGTCGTTGACTTTACAGCAATCCCTCGTACTGAGCATGCATGTAGCGACAGTGGAGAGGAAAAGAAACCTCCAGCAGAACCAGAACCTGGCTCTATAGGGAAAGTGGTCAGATTGTCCCCCTGCAGCCTAAGCCTGTAGCAGCAGAGATAAGTGATGTGATAGCCTGAGCTTTAAGACTGAGGCATGAGAGGAGCAGAGCCAGGGAGAGCTGCACTGTCTTTACTTACTGTTACATGGAAGCGTAGAAATGCTTCTTGTTAATAGCTGTGTTTGTCCCCCATGTCTGTTGCTTATCTTTAACACGTCCACCTGCAAATGTTTTTCATTGTTAGCTGTTAGGCTAACATCACCAGCGTCTTCTTTAATACATGAAAACGAGCCACACAACACAGAGAGGGACTGAAGTTGGATTTAAGGCGAAATTATGCTTATTTTTTATTTTTTGTATGCAAGGTAGTTTAAAATATTTTCCTCTGAATTCGCATGATGCACATTAATTATGACTTGTGCTTTATGAAACAAACCTGCCTCGTCTATAAAGTTGTTTATAAATCCCTGTTGAAATTTCCAGATACTCAGAAACCCGGGATTATTTAATAAACGAATAAAATATTTAAGATATTTATTGTTGCTCAGATTCTGGTGTATTGTTATCATTAATATGACAAATTTTGCTTTTAGTGCAGGACAAACCGAAAAAGTAAAGTTTTCATTGATCTTTTTTAGTAACTCTTAAAGGCCTTTTATTCTTCTTGCCTTCGTCTTTACAGTTAAACCGCATTAGAGCTTCTGTGTCTCCTTCATCCAACGGCTTACCCGATTTTGTAAGCTAATTACTTCGCTGGACTTCAGGCTCTGTAATTTAACCCTGATGACCCCATTTAACCACATTTGGCAGGGTTTGAGTGAAGGAACCCATAAAAGGTAACAACAAAAGTGGAGGACGAACAGAGAGTTAAAAAAGGAAACGTAACGCTAAAATTAAAGTGCAGCTGGTTTCTTTAGGAGAGAAACCCGACAGCTTACCTCAGGCAAGCGTTAATCATTTTTTTAGAACAAGATTGTATTTGCTGGAATAATTTGCTTCAATAGTGTTGACATTAATAATTTCTTCTAACCTTGATTTTATTTTATTTCAAATGTTCGTATGTATGTTTATTATTTTATTGTTTGCTTCAGATATTAAACATCATATTTATGGGATGTACATATTAAGCCCCTCATTTATTTCGTCTGAAGCTATAAACACCTCAGAGGACACAGCTGCTCCTTCAGGCTGAAGCTTTTTAGCTCCAACAGGGCAGAACAGTTGCTTTTTTTTTTGGGAGTGTTGATGAGTACTTGTGTTGCTAAAACTTAAAAGGCGGTGGATTTTGCAGGTTTCAGGCACATTATGCCGTTTTACTTGGCGATGAAGTAGCAACGTTACCTTCGGTTCTTATCAAAACACCTAATATATCAAGAACATTTTTATGATATTTTATTTTGTATCGGCCGTCTTGAAATTAGTCTCTGTCTCTTTAAGAAGCTCCGGAGCTTTTCCATTAGGTTGATTGCCGCTCTTTTAGATTTTAAGAAGCAGCTACACAGCAAAAAGGTTTTAGCTAATGTTTGTAAAAATGTTGAATTACATCAAAAAATGACAGATTTCAAATAGTAATTTAAGCAACAAATGTTAACCATAGATCGTTGGCATCCAAAAACACATTTTCTTGATTTATGTATTTTCTTTATGCAAAAACACAAATGGACTGAGAAGTGTGTGATTAGCTCAGCTAACTACCAACTCAAGGCGTTCCAGAAGACAAGTGTTGAAACCGATGTTGACGCCTGAAGGGTTTTACATTCCTTATTGTTGATATCTGTAGCAGAACTCTCTCTTGTAAATGCGACGACGAGGTTTCAAAGATTTTTCCCAGCATAAATTAAGGATTAATAACATGAAGTAAGCAATTATTACGGGTTATTCTGCTGCCGATCTGCTTCTTAGATCGATTCTGTGGTTTTAACAGGATTTTAGGGTTTTAGCTTGCGCTGATGATGTAATTAAACCTGGACTCTTTGTTAGTTGAAAGTATCTCTAAAGGATCTTGGTCTCTGTTTAAACTTTGAGCTTTCTCAGCATTTGAATCGTTTCATCTCTTTCTTGAAGATGTTGATGCTTGACTCGTTCAATCATAAACTCTTCCTCTGACGCACTTATAGGCGCGTCTGCTGTGGACTCCTGATCACGAGTCAGTGATTGTGTTCTTTTTTTCCTTAATTGTCTGGCAGGAAGCCGAGGCTGACGACAGGCTGGGCCTGCCAGGCGACGCTGAGGGAGAATGTGACGTCGACTCCAAAACAGACACTCCAGATGTTCCTGTCTCCACAGCCGACACAGACAACACTCCAGAATGCCTGAACAAAGCTCTGGAGGGGCTTCCACCCAAGTATGTGTTCCTAAAACACAGATACGCATTAAATTTAGGGCTGCAAATAACGATTATTTGTCGAGATTATTTTCGATTAATCTGTTTTTACTATACATTTTATTTAGCCTTTACGTTCCCATATAAGCTATTAAAAACAGGTTTTCATGAAGAAAAAGGAAAAACACAAGAAAACCGTGCCGTTCACTGCAGTTTATTCAACTTTGTTTAAAGGAACAAATGAGCTCAACAGTGTAAAATATTTGTTTACATTTAGGCAGAAAAATACAAAAATTAGTTTGAATTCTATACAATTTATTGAGAGTACAGCATATTAACAAAAATCTCAGCCCTTATAAATTTAAATTCACATTTGATGTTTATTGTGAATGTTCAGCAGGAGGCTGACTTAGTTGGACATTATTGTTACTAATAATCTGAACTTGTGTCTCTACCAGCGTGTTTAGAACAGAGTTAGTAAGTGGTAGACATTGCTGGGGGTGAGCGTCTTGTTCCACATGTGTTCGTTTAGTGTTGCTTGTTTTTTTTTTCTGCAGAAGAAACACAAATTGACTAAAAAAGTACAGACTAAAAGTAATGAAGCTGCACACACACCCGCAACTCTAAATATATATTAACTGAATTTATTAACAGTATTTAGCATGTTTATTTTCTTATAAGCGGTTATTTTTCGTGCTCCGCCATCTTGCTCAGGGCGACTGCCTGGGCATCCGTGTGAGCCAGGTCAATGCAGAACAAGGCTAACGATTGGCTGATTTCTTCATCTACTGCTCCACTGGTAGATCTCAGCGTTAGGTTGCTCATTACTGCCACCTATTGACGGTAGATATAACAGATTGTGTTAAAAATAGACGCTTACGGTAAAACATAAAAAGTTAAAACATCAGAGTGACTGCTAAAGTAACGCGTAGATTGTTTTAGGGTTGCATGGATTAGATATGCGCAGCGCGTGCTTACCTTCGGTTAAAATCCTTCATATTTATATCAGTTCAGAGGAAGGGAGTCGGTCTAATGGCAGAACGCCTTTCACGGTTGAATTCAAATCTACCAAACTGCAGGCTGATTTGTCTTAACCAAACATTTCTGTCTTCAGTACATTTTCTTTTGTCTCTCCTGCATGCAGCCTGTTTAAATTACTGCAGTTGCTACTTATTAGCATTTATATGCGCCATGAAATTATATTAAACTCTGGGATTAACCCATTAGTGCTCCTGTTCCCCATGTTTTGCCCATAATACCTACATATTCATATTATACATCATGTAAAAGCCAAGATTCTTGAGATTCGGATTATGCATGCCACCAAGGATGTAATCCTAACTGCTAACAAAAGCACTCCAATTGGTTAAAAATTGCAGGAGAGGTAAAGTGTTAAACCTAAAATTGAAAAAAGTATTTTGGAAAGCAGCGTAAGATTTCTCAGTTTTTACGATTGTGAGTTTTCAGATACAGAGTTTGGTTAGATTTCTTTCTGCCTGACAGAAGCAAATCCAACAAACATAGAAAGATAAGACCTGATCAACACACACAGAAGAGAGACAGCAGCACTATCGAGTTGAACGCTCCTCTGCAACTCCAGCACAGGTTGACAGTGGAAGTGTTTTGTGTACATAAAAGGAGTTGAGGGTGTGGCCACAGAGTGACGTGCAGGTCACGGCACTTAAAGGCTCATCGAGCCGAAGCTTCAGTGCTGCAGAGAGGCGTGTGGATGAACCAACTGGAGGGAGGGAAAGAAAAGAGGATGAGGCTGGAGTTTAGGAGCTGGATTACATTTCAGACAAACACGAGCAGGTATTAAGTTGCAGAAGCTTGAAGCAAAAGAAACATAAGAGAACCACAGATGATCTTAGATGAATGGAGTCGCTTGAATTAAATTTATAAAAGAAGCTGCCAGTAAAGAAAAGGACACAGGTTTTTTAAAACTTCACATTCTCATTGGCAGCACTGGGTTTTCTCTGGGTACTCTTGCTTCCTTTAATGAGCTAAACATTTACTGTTTGATAATTAGGATCAATTGATTGTGTTATAATTGGATTGTAGTGATTTTCTTGTGACGTTGCACTATATAAATTCAATTGAACTGAATCTTACTGGGAATGTGAGCTTCCATGAGTGCAGGAGCTTTGGTGGACTAACGACAGCTCTTAGATGTAAGCAATTAAGTAAAAATATGTAAATGCAGGAACTTTATTGGGGAAAAAAAAGAAGAAGAAAAGTATAAAATGCGCATCACAACAAACTTCTGTTATGTATTTCTATGATTTTATCAGGTTTTACTAGAACAAGATGTAACACATGCAGTATTGCAAGTCACCTAGTTAGGCCTCGGCTTTGGACTTTTATTGATCTGATAAAAGCTCCTGTAAACGGTTACAGTCATTTTGCTTTCATGCTTTAAAGGGGGAAACACATTTTCTCCCGTAGTTTAATTCATATATTCTGGAAATCAACATCTTATGTCGTAATATAAACTTGATTGTCCTTTTTTTTGGAGCGTTGATGAGAAACTGTGTTGGTTTGACGTAGCAGCCGTACGTCTCTCTATGACATTTTTCCATCTCCACAGATGGAAGAACTACTGGATACGAGGTCTTTTATCCATTTGCATGATTTCAGGCTTTTTCCTCATCATCTATATGGGACCCATCACCCTTATCTTTGTGGTAAGTTACATGCTTGTTTCAAGCTTGAATAAAATATCTCCTTTTTGCAGTTAAAGTTGACATTTTTTATTTATTTTTTTGGAATTGCTGGGGCTTGCAGGCCATCCTAAAGTGTGAAATTCGCCCTCTTAAAAACAGTGCATGAGTTTCATCTTTAACATGTAAGAGTGGTTGATGAATTATCCGAAACATTTGCGTCTGACGCTTCGTTTCTTGTATTAATGCAGGTCATGTGTGTGCAAATCAAGTGTTTCCATGAAATCATCACCATTGGCTACAGCGTTTACCATTCCTATGAGCTGCCCTGGTTCAGGACTCTGAGTTGGTGAGGATCATAGATGTTAAAAATAAAAATGAACGTCTACATTTTATGAAGTGCACAAAGCTGTCCTGCACTATGAACGTAACGTATTTTCTTTTTTGTGCCAAAGACGTACTTACAGCTTTATGCTACATGGTTAAAAAAACCTTGGATAACCTGGATGTCCTTTTAAAGGGAACCAGATTACCATCAAATCTTATTCAAGTGGTACTTTCTGTTCTACATTAAAAAAAAAAAAGTAAAAAATGTGGAGAGAATGTAAAGACTAGTAACACAAATTTAACCTTTAGAAATTATGTAGATTCTTTTGAGATTACTTATAATCCACACATAAACTCAAACTTGAACCCAAGCTGCAGTGATCTTGAAGTCCGTTTTAGTGAACAAACAAATTCAGCTAAATCGTTTTCAACCACTCAGAACTGAATTGGCTTCCAACCATTCGATTAAAATCTCTAATCCAGCCAAGTATTTATTACAGTTTGTGAGATTTGAATGTCTCCACCGCGTTTGTGCTGCGTCCTCGTCCTCAGTCTGCTTTTGTTAACACTGTGCATACACACCCACAGGATGCATGTGGGAGCAAAGATCACTGCCATGCTGGAAGTACATGAACGCTTTTAGAGAACGCACAAACAAATGCACTCAGAGGGTCAATGTACACAGAAGCATGTTGACCCACAAAGTAACAGACTACAGCCTAACAACGCTGTTGACATCGAACGTCACATACAGAGAATGATCAGACCCTTCCTTTCTCCCCTAGGTACTTCCTGATTTGTGTCAACTATTTCTTCTATGGGGAAACGCTTGCAGATTACTTTGGAGCTCTGGTGCAGAGGGAGGAACCTCTGCAGTTTCTTGCTCGCTATCACCGCTTCATTTCTTTCACTTTGTACCTCGCAGGTGAGTCACTCCTCAAACGCGGTTCTGCTTCAGTATCTCGGAAAAAAACAAAACAACAAACGCTCTTTAGCCCCTCTGACAGGCGAATCGGATTTCACCCTCAAACAGTGTTGGGTTAGTGAAGCTGAGCTTGATGGAACAAATCCTTCGTGGGAAAATAGCAAAATAAACTTTGAACTGATTCACAATCACGTGAGCTGTTTAGTTTACTTATCTTATTATTGCCTACTTGCACCACCGATATATTTACATTCCACTGATTCACATTTTGCGTTAAGTAACTTTGCAAAGTGAGTTGAAACCAGTTATGCAGACGGATTTAAAGTCAGTTACATATTGAAGTTGATCCTAGTGATTGAAAATGCAAGCATGTTTATTTTATTAATAAGTTAAACAAAACTTTTCAACCTACCTAAGGAAACTCAGCAGAGTCATCGATTTAAAGTATTTACTCCTCCTGGACCAGCATGCAGCAACAGTAGAGAAAGGCTTGCATAGTTTTGTCTTACATCGATCCTTCATACCTAGCATGAATGTAGTGACAGTGGAGAGGAAAAACTCCCCTTTTATAGAGATATAGTTACTGAACAGAACAGTCCAGATGTTGCTTCTATGAATAGTAAAAAACAGAAAGAGGACAAGTTAAAAGTTGAAATGATGATAAATAATGTTGCAATGGAGAGTAGTTGGAGAATATAGTGGTCATCGTTTCTTCCAGTAGCTGTAATATAGTTTTGCACACGGTCCAAACTTTCTGATGTTAAAATATATAAATTCTTAGGCTGAAAAAAGTTTTTAGATGTTTTCTGAAAACGTTTAATGTTCATGGAAAGTACTGACGGTCCTTTAGTAAGAAGCTGGTATGCAAAGACCCGGAAATCAGAGGTCGTGCGTGGTGCCATCATATGTGGAGTGATAGGGTTGTCAGACAGTTGCCAAAGCACCTGACAGTTAGTTGAAGCATTTGCTTAAAGATCAGAGCAGAGGATGAACTACAGATGCTGTTGATCCAGTTAAGAGGGCGGGTTGGGTTTAAATGAGGCTGGGCCGTCGTATCGTTCAACCGTGCGTTTAACGTCGGTCAACGAATAAAGTTTAAAAAGTACACAGCGGAGTATTGTGTTTAAATCTACAACTGTTCACTGCTGAGTAAAAACTGACCGCATGTTGTTTACTCTTTCACAGGTTTCTGCATGTTTGTGCTGAGTTTAGTGAAGAAACATTACCGCCTGCAGTTTTACATGGTGTGTATCAGCAAAGTAACCATCTTCTCTGCTTCTCTGCTTCCCTGCCTTAAGCGTGCCGCCCATCCTCTTTTATCTGTTTGCTGCTTTCCATGATATCAACCTGAGAAGATTTTATTGACCTTGATTTGGACGCCAGTCCTTGTAGCCTCCTGGTTTTTGGATACAGAAATATAGCTCTGGTAGATATCAGTTATTTCTATGCATTTGTCAGCAACTTTTTTGTACCATATTTGAAAGCCAAAACAAGCCTAACTTACCCAATAATTAGGTTAATTAAGTTACTGTAGCCTCTATGATCCTGAACACACAAAGGAATATATAAGTGAACCCTCAAGAAATATTTGGTGAAATGCAACAAAATCCCAGTTACGGTTGCCTTGGTTCTCATGCTGTTCTTTGTGTTAGATAGTTGGTTCATGGCTCTTCTTAGCTTTTAATCTGAGTTTTATAATTTCTCACGAGAAGGAAGTGAAGGTTTTTGAAAATGCTTTTCCTAAAGCCGCTTTGTCCGTTACAAAATCAGGTGTGCTAGGTTTTGGGATCGTTGTCTGAGTTCAAACAATCCAGCTGCTTTTTTTGAGGCTAATATTTAACAGTTTGAACTTCTTTATGAAAAACAAATGGCACCATGTAGCCACACAGCCTAACGGCATTAGACTCTATTCTAAAAATGGCAGCCATGCTAAAAAACAAACAACAACTATTGAATAGGTTTTCTTAGCTTTAGTTTCAAGCAGTGATGGGCAACGCTAACTGGAAGGCTAATGGCGATAAACCAAAACTACTAGTCCTAAATATCAGTTACATTTCTGCCAAAGCTTTGTATTTAGCAGAAGATAAAGCTACAACGGTAAAATGCAAAACACAACCACGGGTTGTGGGATCAAATTTTTTAGCGCTCACCAATCTGTGCCGTTGGGATTCTTTGGAACCGATCGTTCGATAAAAAACAGTAGGGCTTCGGTCAGAGAATCACTCAGGACATCCGTAGATTTTTATAGTTTACTGTAAAACCACAGATGAAGAACCTCAAAAAACAGTATTCAACCACTTCAAAATAAGAGCTCAAATATAAGCGGCTAACCGCTTGAAGATTTCTTAACGTTCAATAACGAAAGTTCGGAAAACGGAAAAGAAAATTTGGTCAAGGAAACTTAAATGCAACAAACATTTTCAAAGTTAACTAGATTTGGGTTGGTTGTTCCTGTCAGATGGTGGAAACTTGGACAATGATTTCAAACACACATAAAACGGTTTTGGGACATGAAGCGTCGTTAACATGTTCTCACCTCATCCAAATGAAGAATGTCTGAACTAGGCCTAAAAAAAACTGATTAGAAAGAACTTTACAAATTCTGCTTGGAAAAGTTAAATGCTGGTAAATGCTGCTAGTGTGTGTATATATATTTAAGCATTTGTTTTTAATAGTAATTATATTGATGTTAGGTTTTCCTTTTGCCCCCAGTTTGTTTTACTTAAATGTAAAATAGTTCCAACCTGAACAACAAAAACTGCCAAAATACATAATTAAAGCCCAAAAATAAAATTCTTATGCTGCCCATAGTGTTAGTGGTAATTATAGGATTAATATTTTTTTATAATGTCAAACTTCGGCTCCTGTATAGTTTATATTTTCATTATGCTTACAGGGTTTGTCATTAGTACGCATGCTTTCTCCTAAATTGTCAGTTTTAACATTCCTGCCGTCGATGAGCCTCTGTTGTCCATCTGCCGCCTGCATGCCTGACTTCATTTTGATGTTTCTGAAGCACCTCCATCGCCCTCCCTCTGTGGCACGGCTCGTTCTGCGCCGCTCGCCTCATCCGTCAGTCTTGTTTGGACGCCAGTTATTGCTCACTTGTGAACAGGCACAGCTATATTCCTGTGCAGTGAAACTGTGGTGTTTGTGTTTTGTGTTTGCCATTCCAGTTTGCTTGGACCCATGTGACCCTGTTGATTGTGGTAACTCAGTCCCACCTTGTCATTCAGAACCTGTTTGAAGGAATGATCTGGTAAGCAAGACGCAGACGGACGGACCTGTGATTGTAAACGTGTCCTCACAAGTGTTTCCTAACTGTTTGTCTGTCTGGTGGAAGCAATAAGTAAATAGAAGCACAATTTTAACTGATCAAATGTTCTACAGACACCTTTGAGTCATTCTAATGTAGAGCAGCTCTTATCTGTGTTCATCGTTTCCTCAACTGCCTCTCATCATAGCTGGAATTCCTTCTTTCTAGGTTTATTGTTCCCATCTCTATTGTGATCTGCAATGACATCATGGCGTATCTGTTCGGATTCTTCTTTGGGAGAACGCCTCTTATCAAGGTACATTTTTTACCATGTAGATTTTAACAGGTTTTTAAAATCTTTAATGTTTTGATCTTATAAACTAAATAAATCAGCCATGGGCAGAAAAAACTGCAACCTTTAGAGAAGCACGGAGAGTTGTAGGACTAAAATGAGCAACAATAAAATATCAAACACCTAAACGGCCTAAAAAGTGAGCTTAACAATGTCAGGCACCTCACATTTAATGGAATAGGAAAGTCTTTCAGTGAGTATACATCCTAGCGGATGTAGGGAATGGTAAAAACGATGGCGTATACATGCTGTTAGTACTAAAGCTGCTGTTAAAGTACTTTGTCAAAAGTATTCACATTCACTACTCAAGTAGAAGTATAGATATTAGGGTTTAAAGATACTTATCTATAAGTTGAAGTATCAACTCATGCCTTTTTGCCTAGCTAAAAGTGTAAAAGTACTGGTTTCAAAACTACTTAAAGTCCAAAAGTCAATGTTATTTAGGGAACAAGAACAACCACAGGGGCCCATAGTGCACTACCCACCTCCCCCAAAAACAACATATTTCATAAGGCCATAATAAGTTAAGTTATATTAAAATCTTAATCTTGGAAATTTTTAAATCGTGTGATGAATTGCTTACAAACGAATAGGAACCCGATTGCTAAATGTTTATTTACTTCTCATACAACCGCATTTGAATTCACTCTGATTGGACTGGATGGACTGGATTGGAAGAAGAAAAGCGTAATGAAAACAAGCAGAAATGAAATGGGAGTAACGAGGCTATTTTTAAAATGTAAGAAGTAGAAAGTACAGATATGGGGTGAAAATTTAAGGAGAAGAAGTGAAAAGGTGGCTGAAAAATAAGTACTTTTATTTTATTTTACTTACATGCCTTTTGTTGGGGCTTTATATGGTTTTAACATCTGATTTGTCCAAGAAAGTAGTGTTTTTTGGAACCCAAATAGTTACTACTTTAGGATCACTGCGGATGTTTTTTCCATCAAAACATTGTGTTAATACTCACTTTTATGCTCAAGAGCGTTTGCTTTTTTTGCTTTTTCAGTCCATATGAAAACATCTAGGGTTTCCTTCCCATGACCGTTTACTCTTTAGGTTACATCCCTTCTCTCACTTGAAATTACCTTAAGTAGGTAATTCTTCCCTAATTGTATGTCTATTTAATAAAGATATTTGAAAAAACAAAACACTTATTAGCTTCTTTAAAATCATTTCAATATAGCCTAAAGGGAAAGAGAACTGATTTTTTTGTACGTTGCTGAGATTTTATCTGCTCGTCGACACAAAATCGGACCGAAGTACCGTGTGACAAAACCGATTTCTCTCAGATCATCATGATGGCACCGACTGATTAAAAACTTTTTTGTCACGTTGATGCTGAGAACAACGTCCGCCTCTCTTATCGCCCCACAGCTCTCGCCCAAGAAGACCTGGGAGGGCTTCATTGGAGGATTCTTCGGCACGGTGGTCTTTGGCTTCCTTGTGAGTAAATGTGTTTTCACGGTTTCATCACATGTTCCAGCTGTTCCTCCTAAACCAGTTTCCCAGTAACCAGAGGGCCGCGGAGAGGCTCTTATTTTTTACAAACAGTGAATAAATCATCAATCATGCTGATTATAAAAAAATTACGCATTACGTTTCTTAAAATCGGTTTTGAACACTAAACAAAACTTCAAAAAAATTTATGACCCTTTTTTTTTTTTCCTTTTTCAGATTAGATGTAAAAAATGGTGAAATCTCAGCAATGAATGATTTTGTTAATTATGGTTTTTTACTCCAGCCACTTTATAATCTTCTTATTGACATTTTTATCAGTTGGATTGAAATTTGGTGAGTTGATCTGGCTTTCATGAAGAGCCGTTAAAGCACCCTTAGCTCTACGGACAAATGCTATCTAATCGTGTAAAGGAAAATGAATATTCAAAGAAACACATAAACCTCATTACTTACCTAGTTTTCCTTAACAATAGATGTACGTGAAACTCACATTTTTCCATACTGAAATCTCTGGAGATTTCTTTTAATTTTTTTTTTTTGTTGTTTGTAAAAATAAAAAACTTTAAACCCAAAACCTGCACTGAGAATTTCTTAGAGATGTTTATTATGTAACCTGCTAAAACCAAGACCGGGTGTGTTTTGTATAGAGTCAAAGCTTTAGATTTTAGTGTTTCCTCATTGTTCCAAACCTCATTTGTGGAACTGAGGTGTAGGGACCAAAAACGTCGCATTCACAGATACTAGCAGCTGGAATTACATTAGCATTCATCAACAAGGCATTATAATGGGAAGTGACCCTGAGGATCACCAAGAACCTGCCGGGGAGAAATACGAAACCGTTCTGTTCTGGGGATGTCTTGCAAACAAACATGAGCTCTAATCTTTTGGAGTAGAGCTGTTTGGTGCAACTATTCTGAGAGACCCTTTAAGGTCTTTTCCTGTTTTTGGGATTAGGAAAACAAAAGAAAAAGGGAAACATTCATGACTGATGTGATATTTTCCTCATGTTTGATATTTTCCAGAACAGACTCACTTCTGTGTTTATTCCCCCTCAGCTGGCCTACCTCCTGTCGCAGTTCCAATACTTTGTGTGTCCCGTGGAGTTCAACAGTGAGACCAACAGGTTCACGGTGGAATGCGAGCTGTCTGATCTGTTCGTTATGCAGGAGTACACGCTACCTGCTGCGCTGCAGAACACACTGCCATGGGTGAGCCTGAGCTTCGGCATCTCATTAAAAGGCCCCCGACGTTTTACATCATGTATGCTCGGACGATGTTTTCTGGAAAATGTTCTGAATGAATTGGTTCTTTAACACGCCATTGCCTGATTTGCTGTTTGTTTGCATTTCAGAAAACGGTGAACCTTTACCCGTTCCAGATCCACAGCGTCTTTCTTTCGTCCTTCGCGTCTCTCATCGGGCCGTTCGGAGGATTCTTTGCAAGCGGCTTCAAGCGAGCCTTTAAAATCAAAGTAAAACCCTATTTTGTGATTTACTACGGGGAAAAAACCCTAACTAAACACAGTTATCTGTTGTATATTATTCTGTCAAACCATTTCTGTTTTACAGTTACCCAGGTTTAATGGCTCAACGTAATAGTGTTGTTTGGATGGTTTAGTTAAAGTCTGACCTTAAACAATCTGTTAAAGTTTAACAGTTTGGGTCATCATTTCTAAACTGGAGTCTGTCTTTACTCACTTCATTGTTGTCTGGTAAAAATATGTAACACGTTCTGATTTCTGCAGGACTTTGCCAGCACCATCCCGGGACACGGAGGCATCGTGGACCGCTTCGACTGCCAGTACCTGATGGCCACTTTCACCCATGTCTACATCGGCAGTTTCGTCAGGTAGGAAAACTATGCAAGCTCATCCCTGCAACTCTAATTTTGTGGAAAAAAAATGAGGTAATGTCTGATGGCTCCAGGACGTGCCTGGGGGTTAACTCGTGTGCACGCAGCCTGTGAAGGGAAGACCTGAATTGAATTTATTTTCTGTAGCACAGAGATGGATGATGATGGTCCTTGAGGTGTTTTACATTGCCCTGCTAATGTAATCACTGAATATTCCCTAAATAAGCCCTTTCTTTCTGTCTTTTGTTTATTTCTTTGAATCTGTACTTCCTTCATAACTGTTTTCTTCCTTCTTTTGTCCGACTTTCACTCCCTTCCCTTCTAGCTATCGTTGAGCCATTTCATCTCACAATATGGTGTTTAACCCCTCCTTCCATACTTCTCTTCTTCACTTTGTGCCCTTACTCCTCCCTTTATTCTATCTGTCTCATATAATAATGCCCAGCATCCCCTCCTAAAATCATAATCTATATTCCTTGTATCTTTACGTTCTCGTTATTATATTCTTTCTCCATTTTTTTCAATTTTTCTGTCATATTGTGGACTCAAAATAACATGTTCATTAATACAAATCTAAGGTTTGAGCTTATCTTTTCTATTTATCCACAGAATATGTATTTATTTGAAGGCTTTTTAAACTGGAGGCTGTGGGTGCATTTATTCAACAAACTGGGTTCTTATCATTCTGTTCACCTCTCAAAACGCTCATCTTGCAGAGGTCCGAACCCCAGCAAGGTGCTTCAGCAGCTGTTGATGCTTCAGCCTCAGCAGCAGCTCAGCATTTTCCACACTCTGCACTCCCAGCTGACGGAGAGGGGCCTGCTGCCCCCGGCTGCTGCCCAGGCGGAATGAAAAACCCCCCCACCAGCCAATCGGGATGATGATCGGAGGAGTGTGTGAGGTGCTCCAGATAGTTAGTACGAGCACGAGCACACACATGCACACATTTGCACGCTGGACTGTACTGTGTGTTGTTCCTACATTGATCATCAACCTTCTAGCTTTGCAACCAAGGCAACTCTGCTGAACAAACGAACAAAAAAGTACCAAAACCAAAACAAAGAAGGTCCACATCACTGGTTTGCTTTGGACCGTCTTCAGCTAAAAATGCTAAATATCTCACTGGGCGGGGGGAAACTTCAAAGCACATTTGTTTTTTCGATGCCAGCGGATGTGGACTTTTAGTGGACGGCTAACTTTGCACTGACTCGTATGACGTAAGCCGACGTGAGGAGCTTTCACCAGCGAAAAATCACCCTGCGGTCTCAGAGCTGCTGAAACCGACTGCGGAGGCGTCGCTCTAATGCAAGCGGGGCTGTTGAACTCGACAGACTCGGTCCTACGCAGCGCATCGACACATTTTGCATGCATGCAGGTCCTGCCTTAGGCTCCATTAGAGTGATAGCTTTTAGGTTTCTGACCAGACTGAGTTGCACAATGTTGGTCGAAACAGATTGACTGCAGGCATGCCGGCGCAGATTGTAGAACTTCATCTGCACTTTGAAAACTTGAAGCAATGTATTGTACAGAAATATACTTAAATATTTAGCAGAACAAAAACCTAATATATATATATATATATATATATATATATATATATATATATATATATATATATATATATATATATATATATATATATATATATATATATATATATATATA